>JZKD02S0035828.1:44635-59232 GCA_000966675.3 Picea glauca
CTCACTATCTAGTTTACTTCTCTTTCTTAACATCAACCTTCAAGATAACACCTTGACCTAGGATATCAATGGATATTGATCGACCATCATTGAAGAATATGTTTTATGTGTTAATTTTATTTATTACTATATTTGGGCAATTTTGTGATGTTTTTTCTACAATTGAAATATCAAAAATCAATCTTTAACTAGAAAATTTACTAAATGTCAAAAAAAAAAAATGTTAAAATGATTTCACATAAACAACATATGCAATGTTGCTATAATAATAACTAAACACATTGTTTTATACAAGTTTTTTTAATTTCTTTTCATTAAATTCCATTGTAATTATGTGTTTAACATTGGACTAAATTTTTACAATCAATGTACTATTGTTATAATAATAATAATGAATAAAACATCATTTTAAGGTGGGGTTTTTAAGTTTTTCTTCTATAAACATCATTATAACTAGCATACTCTCTAAGTAGGCAATTGGGGATGTCTAAGTAATGAAAGGGTGGTGTGAAGAAAAGTAAGAAAAATAATAGAAGAGAGGTTTTATGTAGGTAAATTGTTGTTTTTAATTTTTTTTCAACCACCCATAACATGTTGGTATGGAAATGGAATACGTACATGTATTTTGGAAGATCTTGAATCAATAAAACATAGTATAAGAACATATTGTAAATATATTAATAAAAAGGTTGTACTTGGAGACCAACATGAACAATGTAAGAAACAAGAGGAATCCATGGCATATGGAAGACAAATAGATGTAGTGCATAGAAAATCATTATGAAGGGCATTCACAGATGGAATATGTAGGCATGGTATTGTATTTTGAAGAAAATTATTGGTCTAAGAAGAATTAAAAATACCTATATTGACAAAGCATCTAAGCATGCTCTTCTTTCTTTCTCACTGCAATTAATGCACTATCTTACATTTTTTTGCATAAACTGAAATAAACATGGTGAAAAGGTTGACTCAACAACATTATGGTAAAGATGTCATAACACTATATAAGTCACAATCAAGAGTGGGATTGGAATAAGTATTAACTATGAGAATTGATTTTTTGAAGGTAATAATAAAAAAGTCCATATTTTCATGAGGACTAGCAATAGTCCAAGGGAGCCCTTTTTACTTTTCTTAAATAGATTATCCCAACAATAGGTTTCATTCATTACACATCAAGTAAATTGACCTTACAAATTTCCATTATTCCTCTAAACATGAGGAGTTATACATACAAGGTTTAGTATTTTATTTAAGCAACAATATAATTGCCAAGATTCTATCAACCCATACATATTGAAAGCATTATAGAAATCTAGATCATTCATTCTCTAGGCTCATGCAACCCTACAACAAAATTCTTTCATTTTTACCATTCACATTCAGGTCTTACCATGAATCCCTATCAACATATTCCCACTCATGTAGGAGTAGCCATCATTCCAACAAAGTAAAAAAATATAATTCTTTTGTTGCAAGCCAACGTGATTAAATTTTTTATTGTAAGAAATTCTAAAACAAAATTTCAATTTGCAATTCTTCTTCTTAAGGAACTTGAACAGATAATGATTTATTTTTAAGGTAGAAAACATTTTTCATCATGCTCACTTTAGCCTTTGTATACCATTCTTATGACTGTTGTTTGGCCCATCTAGGACTAGTGTTTGAAACTCTTCTCTGATACCACTTTGTAACACACCCAATCCCCTAACCTCTCCTAGGGTGGTGGGGTGTCAAAATTTCCTCTTCTTCTCTTGGATTCTTTTCTCTGAATAAATCTCATAGTTGGATTCTTCTTGTCGAGAGCTTTCCAATGACTCTAACCATGCTCAAAACAAATCTCTAGATCAAAAGTTACAACCTCTTTAAGTTTTCAGACCTTCATTGGCCAAGACTATCACATCGTCACATGGAATCATGTGGATATGCATCACTTGTGTCCTCTAACATGGAATTGAAATTTCATAACAATCACCCTTGAGCATGGACACGACTACTAGCATGGAATTTGGCATGGCACTTTCCACTATGCCCTCTGGGACCCTCGGCTTATCGGTTCTCGACCCTTCTACTCTCAACCAAATCATGCATTATTCAAATGTATGATATTCCAAGTCATTAGCACACCAGGGTATCAAGATATCATCCCACCGGAGAGTCGAGATATCTGCCCCAGGTAAACCAATACTCAATCCAACTCTAAGCGCCCGGTTTGGTATTCGAGTTGGCACCCAGAACACACAACCCTGCAACAACCTACCACCTAGCCTAACACATGTCCCTGCCATTTCCTTCCACCTAACTTGACACGTGGCACTCGTGACATGATATAGACCAATGCCTTAAATGTAGAATCATCTTGATGCATGGACTAATCCACTGTACAACACATGGACTAACATGGAAATACACATCATCACCTAGCATAGGGTCCCTCTACTCATGTGATTACACCTATGCACTGCACATTGTTTGGGTTACATCATCTAAAGTCATACTCTTCTCCACTCAGAGGATAAAAAGGGAAGGTCGGAACCCTTCCCCAGAATCGTGCCCCACTGGGCATTGGCATGTCGAGAATTTACAAAGGAAGCATGGACTTGGAAACTATAGAGGGACGTTCAGTAATCCAATACCCCGAGGTGTGACTCCCTCTTGATATTGACTAAGAAATCAATGGTCAAGATTGCTTGGCACCAAGTTTTGACAACTGATATTTAAAACACTAATCCAATGGCCTCCATGCCCACTGGGCCCACTCTTGCCTTATGAAATCAAATGTCAACATGTGTCGACTACCATGGCACACTATCATCCTTGTCATCGTGACATCATCTCTCTCATCCACGAGTGAAGGGGTTGGAAACCTGCATGGGAACCTTTCCCACTAGGTATTGAGTATTTGACAAGGCCTACCACACAGGACCTATTGGTACTCTAGGGATCTGATATATTGGTTAACCAATAACTTTCCACTAGCTCCCAAACATCTGGTAAGATATGACGACTATCATTCAATCCTTCCAACGATCCAACAATTATTAGTTTTTGTCGACTCAAACATGCATTAAACATATTATAGTTCATATTTTGGAATTAGCAGTTCTGCAATCTTGTGTCGCATATTCATGTTGGGTTATTAACTTGACTCCCTCAAACTCTTACACCTCCAATGAAGGCTTTGAGTCCTACATACCTTCCTTTCTCTGAAACAAGAAATATATAGGGTTTCTTAGCCTTTTTTGGCCTCCTATACAGAGGTTGTACCATTGATTCATCATCCCTTTTTAGGAAGATCATAGCTCTTCATCTCTCTCAAAAATTATCAATGATTTCTAAACTTATTGTTTTGGTTCCTTCTCACAAGAAACCCATTATAGAATGAATATTACTATGCACAAGAAACATATTGAATTCTTTTATTTTAGAATAGTACAAAGTGCTAGCATTTAGTTGTGTAATTCATGCACCAATCATACAATTCCTCAATCACCAAACACAAATAATGACCAATAGAGTAAGTATCATTACCATTTATCATGCATACACATTCATAACACAATTACAGGCATCCAATCATTCATTTCAATTCAATTACACAAAGTATAAGAAACACTTATATGTTTACAAATAATAGTCATCCCAACTGACTATGGCTAAGTGTTTTTCCACCCAACCATAGCTTCTATTGTTTAGTCACTTCGGTAGCATACCACCCCCATGATAGGGAATGATACCACCATGGGATTCTCATAATTTATTCAATCGGTCAAGAATGGATCAAGGAGATTACTCTCCTCCACTCCAATGGAAACAACAAAAGTTTTCCCTCTTTCCCACTGAGCTCAAGACCTCCATGAGGTTTATCATATGCCTTCTCAACTTGTTTTCCTCTATACAAATAATTCCCTTCACAACTACATTTTTCCTCAATTCCCTCCCCTTCCAGTGTTGATTTATTTCTAGTTAACATCAAGATCATGGCCCTCTTTTTCTCTAGTATAGACGTTAGGTTTTCTCTTCTCCAACTTGATCATTCATATCCTAAGCATACTTCCTAGTTCCTCTCTTACTCAGGTCTGCATCATGGAGCTTCCTCTGCTCTTCTCACGAGCATTTTATTCTTCTACATGATTATTTCCTCTTGTACAAGCACAACCTCCTTCTCACAACCATCTTATACCACTTTGTAATTGTGTCTACACAACATGCTCCCACAAATTTATGATGTTAATTCTCTCATATCATCTATGTTCTCTGGGTATTTATTTTAGACCCAAAACTTAGAACTCAGATCCCTCTCCCCTACAACTCTCTTGCACCTCATCTTTCCTTCTCTCTATCGTCCTCCCATGAAGGTTCTTGAGATGTCCTTATTCCTTCTATCAGAAGGAATTCTTGGGGTAAATCTAGGGATTGAAAATGGGTACTTTATTTTACCTCTGGATGATATTTTTCTCCTAACCTAGCCAATAATTCATGCTTCCATTCATTGAGGGTGGTTCGCTATTCAATTACCAACCCCTTCTCATTCATTGATTTTCTTTAGTTGCAAGCTAGAGGAATTATGGTTATTTCCTCCACATCATTCATCAAGGTGGCTTGGGATATTTAACACATGAATCCCCTTTATGTGCCTTCTCACTCATACCTTTCATTCTATCAAGGCCAATACTTTAAGGCTTCGCCCATTTGTCAGTTGGTTGGAATTTTCCAATTAAACAATAATATATTTACAATTTTTATATGTCATGGCATGGAAATCAATAGACATGATTAATTACATATAATTAGGGGTTTGAAAATGGGGTGTTACAAAGGAGGTGATTTTATCTCAAAAGAATTTGAAGAATTTGGTGAGCTTCATGGAGTAAAGAGACATTTTTCAGCTGCAATAAATCCACAACAAACATGGCTCAAACAATGTTTAATGAAGCTAATATATTAGAAAGGTTTTGGAGAGAAATCRTCAACACCRTGGTATACATTCCAAATAGAGGGGAAATCARAGTCAAYAATAACAAAAMACCTTATGAATTATGSAAGGRTRGACCAACAACAATTAAATACTTTAATGTTTTCATARTCAAATGCTACATAAAGAGAGATGATGAGAACTTCGGMAAATTTGACTCCAAAGCTGATGATAGTTTCTTTTTGGGATATTAATCAAGAAGCAAGGCTTATTGATGTTACAATAAAKCATTAGGAAAAATCRTAGAGGMTGACAATGTGAAAGTGGATGAAGCAGGGMATCAAAAAGTGAAAGCACATGTTCAAASAAAGGAGCCAATCTACAAAGAAGAAGAAGAAGTAGAACAAGGAGAATAAAATGAAGAAGAAGAATCAKAACGTCAAKATACAAAGACACCATCTATATTTGTCTGAAAGAATATTTCATAAAATTTAATTCTTGGTGATAAATATATGAGAGTTCARACTAKAAGAAGACTAGAAAGTGCACCAGAACATACAAAMTTATCTTTTTGATCTAAAATAGAACCTAAMAAAWTTATAGAAGCTAGCAAATACAAGCATTGGAATGATGCCATGGAAGAAGAGTTGAATCAAATTGAGAAGAATGAGACATGGGAACTTGCTCCAAGACCAAAATATAAAAATGTGATTAGCACCAAGTGGATTTTTAGGAACAATATGAATGAAGATTGAAAAGTAATAAGAAATAAAGCAATATTCATTTGTAAAGTTTATTCTCAAGTTGAAGGTATTGATTTTGAAGAAACCTTTTCCCCAGTTGCAAGACTAGAAGATATCAGAATGTTTGTTGGAATTTGTGTGTTTTAAGAACTTCAAATTCTATCAAATGAATGTCAAGTCTACCTTTCTAAATGGTAATTTAAATGAGCAAGTATACATTGAATAGATAGAAGGATTCTTATTATCAGAAAATAAGGATCATGTATGCAGATCAAAGAAATCATTCTATGGGTTCAAACAAGCTCCCAGATCCTGGTATTCAAGACTAGACAAATATCTACAACAACAAGGCTTCAAAAGAGGATTTTTTGATAGTAATATCTACATCATCTCTCCAAGTCCTCGTCATCTCTCTTTATGTATCATTTGATGATATTAATTTGTTCATACTATGAAATTTGTATAGAAAAAAGGAGACATATAGAAGTACCTCAGGTAAAAATTCCAGATGTTCATTCATTGTATGTTTAGAGATAAGATCTGTGGAATTTAGGGTTTTTGAGTGGTCCTGAGATTAGTTTCAAATGGGTCAATTTGGTATTTTCACTATAACTTATTTTTTGGGACTCTTTAGACTATGAAAGCTTTACAAAACAAAGGATCCATACAAAATTACATTAGGTAAAAATTTCATATGTTGGTTCACTATACTTTTTGAGGTATGCTCTATGGAAGTTGGATTTTTGAGTGGTCCTGAGATCAATTTCAAATAGGTCAGTTTGACATTTTCACTGTAACTTATTTTATAGGAATCTTCAGATTGTGAATTTTTTCTAGAATAGAGACATACATACTTGTTGGGACCTTCATTTTTGGGACAAGGAATTGCATGAGTTTTGGTCGAGTACGAGTTGCACAAGATTCAGAAGAAGCGGAACAACAGAACAAGGATAAGCAACATAAATCAGTTGCGAAAGACAACACAATGCCATCTAAACAACAATAGTTGCAACAAAACAAGAAAGAGTGCAAGCCGAGATGGAAGATACAACCTAGATTATATATAGGGATGAACATGATTGTAAAAGGGTTGGTTATCTATGGGTTCATCTAAATTGTGATCAAGTTCAGCCTGATCTTTCCCTCTCTAATAGGTTGTTTTCAGTTGAGTCAAGTCAAGTCCTAAGTCTGTAATGTAATCAATATACCAGTCTGAGATTCAGAGCTCTACGACATGAGTCCAGAGCCAAAATTTTGTAACAGAGAACTACTGGGTATTTTCGAGATTGTAATCGAAGGAAGGTTCCGAAGATAATATAAGGAAGGATATAAATTTTCAAAATTATGCTATGTCTTCTTTTGTTTTACTTATGCATTAAAGTACTTATTTATGGTTTATAATTTCCTCATGACGGTTTTGTGTTTAGATGCTTATTCACAACGTAAGTAGGTTCGATTCTTGCACACATAATATTCAGATTTGTTCGATAGGTAGATGTCTTGTGCAAGATCAGGATGAGTCTTGAAGGTTATGTGAATCCTCCTAAGCATAGTTCTTACCCTTCCCTATCTATTTGTCTCAGCAGCGCTTCGGGTGATACTTCTTCTCTTCAGAGGAGATGAAAATTCCAACGCTCTAGACTACTTGGTACCTTTTGTTGGTAATCTAAGAAGGACCCTGGTCTGATCAAACTTGCGCCAAAAAATTGTTCAATTGTCGGGACCTGCGTTAAAAGGGAACATGTAGGGAGGTGTTGACAACCCCACATGATTTTGAAATTTAACATGATCGAAAGAAATTGCATTTTTCTGCAGCTGCCATCACCTCAATTTTGTAAACATTTTTGAGAGTTTTGAAATGATTACTAGATTAAAATCTACCCTTATCAATTTATTATTGTCTGCATTTTTCATTTTTTGTTTTATGTTTAATTCATGACTGTAAGCATGAATTAAACATAAAACTTAGCTTGGTGTTGTAATTTTTCTTTGTTCCTTAGAAACATCTTTGTTAAAGGTCACCCATATTTAATTGAAATCCAAATCTAATGGTTGAGTGATCTATTCTCGATGTTATGGTTTTAATATGGTTCGATAGTTTATTTTCAATTTGTGAAGAGCCTTTGATATTTTTGATAGTCTTCTCGTGAATTCAATGGTTGTATCAACAATCATACAAATGAATGCAGACCTGTTGTACTCGCATCCTCACCTCACCTTGTCGGATTAACATATTAATGAGATATTCATTTCCTCCATAGGGTTTTGGTACTCTGTAGTTATGGCACTCATCACAAGAGATGATAGAGGATTACAATAAATCCTCTGGTTTTCACTCCCACTATCTGAGTTATGATAACACACATGCTATGTTATTTTCATGTCTCCACTCTCCATTCAGACTGGATTTTGTTGCTCGCACGACTAGAAACTAAGACTATTCCAACTAATCTTTGTCGCATTTTGGTTATAGTTGTCATGGCGCCCGTCGTTCGCTTGGAGCCGAATGGATGTTGTTATCACTGAAATTTTGTCCGCAATTGTTTACAGGAATCCAACATCTTCAAAACACTCATTAGTTCACTCATGGGCCAAAAATGCATCTCCAAAAGGTCCAAAACTATACAACCAACAATAAAATCAGCATGTGCTAAAAATACACAAGGCGCGCACGCACGTGCAACAGTCAGATAACGTTGGAAAAACACACATGTGCTCGATGCGTGACTGTGGATGAAAAAAGCCGTGCACACCTCAAAATGACGTATTTATGATATTGGTCGGCCTTCCACCCACTTCTAGTAAAACTTCCAAGTCGATTTGACATCCAAATCTTGACTGAATTTGACTAGGTGGCTGGTCAAAGACCTAAAGGTGCCCTAAAGGGCCCCTTATTCACACTAAGAACTGGTTGCACAATACCTCAAAGCTATGCTATAAAAAGAAGCCATGGGCGCACTATATTTTCAAGGAATTCATTTGCATTGTTATGCTACTGATATTCTCTTGGAGGATCCTCTTTCCTCATCAAGAGCATGCTAGCATCATTTCAGTTAGCCATTCATATCACCTCTAGATTGAATGTGCTTTGGATTCTCTTCACCATTTCATTTTAGTTCCTTATTTGTAAGAAGAGCTCAATATTTGGGGGTCCAAGAGCCCTCCCTTAGAGGAAGAGGGGACCCAAATTCTCCCTTTCTCTTTGGTGTTTTATTTCCACTAATACAATCCTTTCCCTACCATAATGAACAACGACTTTTGCCAAATTCTGGAAGAGTTGGAGCCAGGTCCATGGTACCCCAACTACGTGAGGTTGCATTGATGGTGGGAGATCCCCGATCACCACCATAGGGACTGTATGAGTGAGGGTGGTGAGGTTCTGCTCCACCTATCTCAATACTCTCTCAGCCTCTCCTGTTGGAGGCCCCCCTGCTGCTGCTATTGGTCTGGCGGCTACGGCTGCTCCTGCCTCTGGTTGAGGACGCCGCCTAGTCTTTGACAAGTTCGTTGGACGAACTAGTCCCACATCTATACATAACAAATACATAGTTGTCAGATACTCTGGTACACATAAAAATGATATATATATATATAAAGAAAGAAAAAATTAAATAACTTTGAAAAACAAACATGCCTAGCTCTCCTCACTCCGCTCCGGGAGGTACAGGCATGCCAAGATCTCTAGAAAAGTTGATCCTGACATAGGGGTAGTCCTCTATAGCTGAAATCTGCTGAGACCACCAGTCAAAAAAATTATCATCGAAGGCCTCGATGGTCCTCCCTCCTCCCTGTTGCGGAAACAACACTGCCCATCTGCATAGTGTTGGGAGAGAGGCCTCATGCCCTTGTATTGTCTCTCAAGGGTTGAGACTGGGTACCTTCTTGAAGAAAAAGGAACATAAAACAATCCCAAAACCAAAATTTTGGTGTTCCCGTATCTGACACTCTGTTAGCTATCTCTTCATGCAATCCAGCATGGTTGTACTCCAGTCGAAAATCCATGCATTTAAGAACTGTACTGCACAGTGCATGTGCACCCGGGAAGCTTGATGTAAAGTCATGGATCTAGTGATTCACCCAATGAGAAGAACCATCAATTTCAATGATAGGTTTCTGATATTGTGTATAGGCACCTGAGAACCTACTTTCTCAGTACCATCCTCACAATGGAGGCCAATCAACTCCTCAATGTTGTGAGGCTCGAGGGGGAAAGTACACAAGTTGACTGTATCCCCTCTCCTCGAGAGACCAATCAGAAAGTAAATGTCTTCAATCATTGGAGTCAACGACTGCCCCTCGAGCATAAATTCCTCTACGTTAGGATGCCAATAATTTATCAAAGCATTCAACAACCTGGGTTGAGCCCTCATAAATGGACACTAGAAGAAATTTAACAACCCACATTGTGATAAAACAATGATAGAAGCATGGTCTTCCAAGACCAAAAAAACAATGTCCTCATCCTCCCTCTCTCTCCAATGAACATACATCCTTCAAAATGACAAAGTCATGGGGAGTTAACTCTTGCCTTTTTATTTTTCCACTTATTGGAGGGTGTACGTGGGTTGTCTTGGCGACAGTCGCGTGTGTACGCGAGAAAATTATCTTATGCCCGCATGCACACATAGGTTGTGTTTGGATAGCGTGCGTACACGTAGGGTCAACCTCTTTAAAGGTCATTACCCCCCAAGAAAAAAAAAAAAATGCAAAAAAGGTAGAATGAAAGGCAGGAGGGGCTAGTTTGTACTCACTTGGTCCAAGCGGAAGTTCATTTCGTCCACCAAAGCTCCCAAAATCAAATCTTTCGACAAAGGGGTGTTTTGGATTTCTTGTCAATTCTCAAATTACAATGGTGATAATGAGTTTCCAGCTTCTATTTATAGACCTTTTGGCCCCTTTTGTCATTTTTTGGACCCTTTTGTCATTTTTTCTAGCTTGAAAATTGTTTAGTATGGTTCTTGAGTTTCTTCGGGGATGTTACGATACATGTTACTTTGGGTATTTGAAGACTTTTTGAGAGTTGGGTCATTTTTAAAGGCCTTTTGGTAAAAAGTCATTTTCCAACTTTGTCCATGTAAGATAGGATTCCACCTCCACTTATTGCACCTCATTGTCTTTTTCGCTTTGTCATAGGATCGATCCCATCGAATTGTGACACAGAACCCTCACTCCTTCTCTAGAAGTGTCGTAATTTAGTGGTAGAGGCTACCTTCACATGGATTCCCTAGGTAGTGTTGACGGGCGAAATTGACCGTTCGTCAACTGGAAGAGTGGATCCGGTCCGGCGTTGTCTAAATAACCCAAGTCGTTTGGGAAAACCCACCCTGACGGGTTTAGCGGCTCCGTTAGCCGATCTAAGTCCTAAGAAAACAAAAGAAAACTACTCTAAATAAACTAATCTAAATAAATAAAACAAACTAATAAATAAATCTAAACTACTAATATACAATTGACTACCTAAACTATAATAATTCTATGAAATTCAACATTCAACTATTAACTGAATCAAATCTTAATCACAAATGTACAATATTTATAAATTACATATTTATAAGAAAACCTGCAAAAATCAATTGCAAACTATCCCAAGACAGCAGAACTGTTTTTGATTTTTATAGTTTTATGAGAAAGAAATAGAATAAAAACTAACTATCTAAACTAAGCAATTAAAACACTAACTCTAACTACAAATCTAAAATATGCATATATCTCTCTAAACTACTTACATAACACTAATAAGATAACTTGTGATAACGCTTTCCAATTTGTCTTGTATAAAGAATCCAGTTCAGTTGTTCGATGGGAGGAAACCCGCATCAATCCTTTGCAAGCCTCTAGTAAACAGTAAGCAACAGTTCTCTTTTGAATATCGATAACAGAACAAACAAGACATAAAGGTTACAACAATCTTATAATTTACAAATCATCACATTAGATAAATCTGTGTGCAAGGATTTGTACAAAAATGATTCAATTAACGAAGAAGAGAAATCTATAATTCATTAGCTGAAACAAAGTAATTGTTGTATTTTTGAATAAGAGAGATTAGATATGGATTACGCATTAATCAAGTCACATCAACCTGCAATAGATTACAATAGCTAAAGTAGTCTATAATCGACTACAAAATGATATGAATGAAACTTGAAACAAAAGTTTGATATATTGAAAGTGAAAGTTGTTACAAGACATCAACTTTCATCTCAGTCTGTATTATAAATCCATAGTCTGGTTCTCCCACAATCAGGATGATGATTATTACAAAAAATAACAAGTATTTAAAGACCTACCACAGGGTAAAACATCCATGTGGGAATTATCAAAACAATTTACAAAAAATCCGGGATGATATCCCAAGTCTCTATTTCTGACTCAAACTAACAACTTAAAATAAAAACTACATCACACAACTATCTCCTAAACTTCCAAAGCATGTCCAATTGATCATTGCAATTTGAATGTACCTAAAAGAGGACAAAAACAGACAAGTTAAGAAGATATTTATTGATAAAATGGACAAAAATCTAATTTTTAAGACTAGCTACAGAATCTTGCGATTTTGTAGCTGGTCTAAATCAAACACAGAATCGTTTTAAAACCAATTCAAAACTCACAGAATTAAATTCAAACTACTAAACAAATATCTAATTTCTATTTGAAAACAAAAGAATCATTCAAATCAAAGACTGTTATGCTAATTCGAGAGCAGACAAGATTATGATCAATTGAATGATTACAGAGGCATACGTACTCTGTTCAATCTGTTATCAAAATTTTGGGTAAACATAATCGTATTGGATAACTCAACAGCAATGAAATCATTTTCATGGACCAATTGAAATCAACACCAACAGTTTATGTTGATTCAGTTATCAACAAGATCATTTTCGAACCCAAACGAAATCAACATGATCCTTTTCCAAATGAATATGACTATATTAAACAGATACAAACGATCATGCTAAACGTAGATTAAATCAAAACTTGTATGTAAATTGATATCGTAATTGAATTAATCGGTTGATAACATGGTATGTGTGATTTTTCAAACGTCTTTTATTGTCAATTGGAGGCAGACAAAATTGATTGACAGTCAACGAAATCATCACTTGAAACAATTTCAAAATGAACTATTAGCCGAGTTTTTCATACGAATTCAACAGAGACAAAATATGTCGATCTGAGCTTGACAAAATCGTTTTTTGAAAATCAAAACCAACAGAGTAGCATCAAATCCATTTTCGATACCAATCCAACTCATACAAGCAATTGTGCTAACTCAAGACACGCAACAATCATATCAAAACAAGAACGAATCGAAACGGTTTGGATTTGACACAATCGTTAAAAATCAACACAGCTTCCGATTATAGCAAGTAGATCTTTTGCATAGGTCAAAGATAATCAAAATCCAAACGAGAATAATGATTCAATGCAGAACAGAGTCATTTTGAGTTTATTAGATTACATCGTATTTATCGACCCAGTCACTAATAATGACGCACAACACATATAAAGGATCATACAAATTTAAGCCCACGAAATCGTTCCAAAATCAAACCATAAGAACTAAATCAGAGCCGGTAGAAATCATACCAAATCAAAACATATCCGTGCTCTGATTTTAGCACAAAAATCTCGTATACAGGTCAGATACAATCAAAATCTTGAAGGAAACCAAACCCCATTGATCACATTAATTCATACCAACATAATTTTTCTAAAGCGAACCAAACCAAGTCAAAACCAATATATCACTTATACTAAATAGGGCACAACAAAATTGCATAACCAAATCATAACCACATTTGATTTTAGCAGAATGAATCTATTGTACAAGATCCACAACATAACCATTTTTGATAATCAAACTATGAAAGAATAATTTCGAATAAAGAACATAACTAATCGAAACCCAAAAACCAATTCATTATATTAATTCAAGCCACTCATAAAATGAAATTAGAATTGAAATTTATGCCTGGATAACAGGAAACGACTTGGTCATGATAATTTGGAATTGACGAAGGCTGTTGTAGCTTCGACATTCCTGAAAACAATCGAAACAATGGTTTTTTGCTTCTTGTCATTAGCCTGAAGCTTGTCCCTTTCTTTTGATAGCACTGTGACTTGGTCTTCTAATGATTTGATCTTTGATTGCAGTAAGGGGACATCAATGAAATAATGCTCTATCCACACATTGCATTGGATGCATGACGATTTCTCAGGCTTCGATGACACAGGCGAGGGTTTGTGTAAGCCACTAGGGGTTTCATTATGTAGCCTGATTCCTGGGTAGTTAGGATTGTTCTTTAGGCATGGGGGCAAATTAGATACATAGTCATAGGTTTTCTCAGAGCATAAGCCATGGGAATAAGGGTACTCTCTAGCTAGGAAGCACTCTATATCTAAGTCCGAGTCCTCGCTCAAAACTATGGGCTTTTGATCGATGTTAGGCCTAGTTTTATTCCGAGAAAGTCTCGATATCAATTGAGCATTTTTATTACCCTTGTTATCAACAGTAGGATTACCCTTGACTCTCTTACTCACAAGCTTCTTAACATCCTCCATCTTGTCTTTTGTGCACGGGTTGGTTAGGGTATCGGGTAGGTCGATGTCAAGGCAAACCAAGAGTTCGGCAGGGGGTAGGAGGATATGGAATTGCACGGGTGGCCCGACCATGGTCTCACTGACCACAGACTTGTTGATTTGGATAGACTCTGAATCAACAAAGCCATTTCGGGATAGAAAATATTGCCAATTATCGTCGTGAAGGATTAAATGGTGGATGACGATGAGTATAATCAAACCATGGTGAAACAAGTGTTGGGCCCCAACAACTCCCCTTATATTTTTACAAAATTTAAAGGGCCCCTATTAAAATCTTGATAATTATAATGAGCTACAGAATCAACCTTTTCAAATAGTTCCATTCC
>JZKD02S0035828.1:62398-81306 GCA_000966675.3 Picea glauca
TTATGGTTGCATCTCTGATATATTTCTGTTATATTACTGGATATACGCGATATCTCTGTGCATTTCTTTATTATATCTCCGCTCTCATTTCGTGCCAAAAATAATCCGGATCAGTAGTCTTTACAAAATGGCTAAGAGGTTTAAACGCGAGAAGGCTGACGACAACTTGTTTCACCATGGTTTGATTAGACTCATCGTCATCCACCATTTAAACCTTCACGATGATAATTGGTAATATTTTCTATCTCGAAATGACTTTGTTGATTCAGAGTCTCTAAAGCTATTGATTTAAATAGCTTTAGTCTTTTCTATCAATGTAAACAGTGCATTGTGCTAGTTTTTGTGATTTTCAGCCACCGTTCTCTTGATGATTTTAATCAAATTATTATTTGTTGACTCTGCCAATCCGTTTCCCTGGGGGTAACATCTAGAAGAATACTTCAATTTAATTCCTTTTTCCAAAGCGAATTCGCTCATCTCAAGAGACGAAAAATAAGAAGCGTTGTCGAATAGTAAACAATCAGGAATACCAAAACGAGTAATAATATTCGAATTTAGAAAGACAATTACCTGATTGGTGTTGACAGTTCTTAACACGGTAGCTTCATACTAGCGGGTAAAGTAATCTATGGCTGTTATGATAAACTTATGTTGTTGTGAGGATGGGGGGTTGATTGGACCTATGATAACAAGGCCCCACTGCTAAAAAGGAGAATCTACTGAAACGGGCTGCAAAGGAAAGGCTGGTTTCTGTAACCTCCCTGATGTTTTTTGACAAATGGTACACTTACAACACAAGGCGTGGGCATCTCTAAAAAGTGTGGGACAGTAGTAATCGGATCTCAAAACCTTATGGGCAGTGGTGGCACCACCAAAATTACCACCAGCTTCTCCTGCATGCAACTCTAGTAAGACTTTTTCTACTTCATCCTTCTCAAGACAGCGCATCAATACACCATCAAAATTTTGACGAAACAGGACACCATTAACCAAATGAAAAGAGGCAGACTTTAACCTCAATTCTCCTCTTTTAGTGGGATCTAGGTGACAGGGGGCTGAACCATGCTCAAGACAGAATTTTATATCATCCTACCATGGAGTGACATTGTTTTGTGCGCAACATATTGCATTTTGATCGTGTTGTCCTAGGTTTGACGTATCACTTTCTTCTTGTTGTCCTACTGCTGAATCAACAACTAACTTGCATAAACCTTGGCCTCTCACTATCTGTGCTGGGGTAATTTCTATGTCGTACTCCTGCAAGGAGGTGACCCAGTTATCCCTCCTTTCTCCCAGTTCTTTCTGCACTAACAGGTTCCTGACGGCTGGGTAAGGAACAATGATCTTCGGCCTGGATTTCAAAAGATAGGACTGGAAGTGCTTGACTGCTTTGAAAACAACGTAGGCTTGTTGGTCTACCTCCGAGTAATTAAGTTCAGTGCCTTTCAAATCAGAACTCATAAAGGCAATATGTACTTCATTGTTCTTGGTGTTCTTTTGAGTTAAGACAACGACGTAGGAACAATCAGAAGCAAAGGTGTAGAGTGTAAAGTCTTGAGAAAAGTCAGGGCTCATGAGAAAAGGAGTGTCTATTATGGCCTTCTTTATTGCATTAAAAGATTGATTTTCTAGGGGTCCCCAGTGATATTGGGTGTCTTTCTTAATTAAATTCTATAAAGGCCTGACCATTTCAGAGAAATTGGGGACGAATCTCCTCACGAAGTTAATCTGGCCTAAGAAAGACTGCATAGATTTTTTGGATGGAGGGAGAAGTTTTGAAATGACTTGAGTCCTTTCGGGGTCGATAATAATTCCTTCGCTCGACACAATAAATCCCAAGAGTTTACCTTTTTCTACTGCAAAAATGGATTTTTTAGGATTCAAGGAAATGTTGTATTTATGACATCACTGTAGAACGACTCGTAATTGAGCTAGATGATCGGTTTTGTTTTTAGAAAATATAGTCACATCATCTAAGTAAACTACGATGGACTGATTGATTAGGCCTCGGAAAGCAATGTCCATTTCTCTCTGGAAAGTGGCACTGGCATTAATCAATCCAAAGGGCATTTTTCGATAAGCGTAGGTGCCCCATGGAGTGTGGAAGGTAGTTTTAAATTGGTCTGGAGGAGACATCAGGACTTGGTTGTACCCCAAGAAACCATCCAATAAGGATATCCTCTCAGAACCAAATACCTATTGAGGGATTTGTTCCATGGGTGGGACAGGATAGTTGTCTTTATCAGACGCTCTGTTAAGGTTTCAGAAATCGACGCATTTCTTAATTCGCCTATAACTTTTACATTGGTCCGGTCAAGTTGGATGATTTTTAAATTAGAGGGTTCAACTTCAGAATTAATCTTCTGGCATAGAGACCATGGCATCACATCGAAGGATGCTCCTAATTATACCATACAATTGTGCACGTTTCTATTAAAGATTTCGAAAGTTAACAAAAACAGAGGTACATTTTTGCGAGTAATAAGAGTGATAGCTTGTGGCTTTTTACTCGCAGTTTCTAAAGATACTTTATCTACATTATTTACATGAAGGCTCCCTTTATCTTGAGGATCAGGATTGTTTTTACTGGAAGTCTTCTGAGGAACTTTGTTTTGCACAACCTTGCTACTGCTTGAATTACTATTTTTGTCATTCTCTGAGATATTTTGTAACATTTTTTGTAGCAGAAACATAAATTTCAATAACTCATAAACAAAAATGTTAGCTCTCAACTTTTTAAGATCTTCAACTAAATCATAATCTAAGTTGGGGTTCACATGACTCTGTTTAGTCTCAACTGGTTTAGATTTCTTTGGAGGCAAAGTCGTAGTATTTTCGGGAGAAGGTTTGTTTGTTGTCTTACTCCTGGTGTTATAGGGATGCACTGTCTCGAAGTTCGCTTGAAAGATGCTATCCGAGAAGTGCCCAAAAATGTTTGGAGAAGACTCTTCTTCTTGAACCATCTCTTGTTCAACTACCTCCTCAAGAATCTCAGGAGGCATCAAGTTATCCTGGGCTTCTAGAATTGTTTGAAGGGAGTATTGCAAACTTTCTAGATTAATACCTTTAGTATTTGAATTAGGTCGATTGGTGGGAAAATTTTTCCTGAACGAGGGTTTGTAAGGCCCTTTGCTCGAGGAAGCTTCTTCGGTCTTCTTTTTTAAATCTATAACTTGATTTGACAGTTTTTGAATGACTTTAGTCAAGTTTTCTAAATCAGAGGTTTCAGGTTGTGTTTTACTTTGAGTAGGTCTAGGGAGGATTTCGATCTTCTTTTTGGAAGAAGAACTAGTTTTTGTTTCGTTGCTAGTAGAGTCTTTTACACTAAGTATGTCTTTTTCAATCTGGCTAGCCTCCTCGAAGGCTTCTAACAATGTGGATTTCTTGGATCGTTTAACCCAAATAGATATACTTTCATGCAAGGCTTTAGTATAGTTTGCTATTATAAGATTCTCGGCAGGCATGGAATCCGCAGGGATTCGGTTCTTAAGTGTTAAGAATCTTTGATTGAAGTCTTTAACTTTCTCTTTAGGGTTCATTCTTAAGTTAGAAAGATCCATGACTAGGACTTCCGGAGGCTTACCGTCTCTGAACTTTTCCAAAAAGCATGACTCAAACTTTTCCTAAGACACGATGGTATGGGGTTGCTGGGCAAAGTACCATGTAGAGGCATTGCCCTCTAAAGTATAGGGGAACAACCAACACACTACGTCTTCATTCTCGACATTGTGGATTCTTATGGCTAACATAAACTTTTTAATGTGATCTTCAGCGATCTGTTTTGAGTCAGGTTCAAACTTGGGAAGCCACTTCTCTGGATGTTTTGGTAAGGGATGTTGTGCTCTAGGTACAGCTACTGCATCCTGGTCGAGCCAAGGTCTAGCAGGGTTGTTCTGGTTGGGCATTGGTATAGTCGGTGTGGAAGGCTGAGAAGGGGAATTTCCTTCGTTAGAGGAATCTCCTCCAGAAGAGAAAGGAGATGATGGAGGTGGTGAGGGAGGTATTCCAGATCCCCCTGCAATAGGAGTGAGGATTGGATCTGTAGGGTTGACAGTGAGATTAGTGCCTTCGAGTTGTTCTCCGATATTAGAGAAATATAAAGGTTGGTCCAAAGGTCGATTTGGTTGCCTCAAATGGGCTAAGGCACTATGAGTTCTTATGAGAGATTGGTGGACAATCTCTTGTATGTCACCACCTGTAGGATTTGGGGTTGTTGGCTCAACTGTGATCTGTGGATCATCGTTTGATGTGGTTGTTGTTTGAGGGGGTATGTTATCGTTTGAATCACTTCTTGTCACTATAGGTGAGCGATTAGGTGGTGGAGGAGTCTTACGACCGCCTTGTGCCATTAATTAATTTCAGGCCCTCCTTCTAGCGCCATTTGTTGACGGGCGAAATTGACTGTCCGTCAACTGGAAGAGTGGATCCAGTCTGGGGTTGTCTAAATAACCCAAGCCGTTTGGGATAAACCACCCTAACAGGTTTAGCGGCTCTGTTAGCCGATCTAAGTCCTAAGAAAACAAAAGAAAACTACTCTAAATAAACTAATCTAAATAAATAAAACAAACTAATAAACAAATCTAAACTACTAATATAAAATTGACTACCTAAACTATAATAATTCTATGAAATTCAACATTCAACTATTAACTGAATCAAATCTTAATCACAAATGTACAATATTTATAAATTACAGATTTATAAGAAAACCTACAAAAATCAATTGTAAACTATCCTAAGAAAGCAGAACTGTTTTTGATTTTTATAGTTTTATGAGAAAGAAATCGAATAAAAACTAACTATCTAAACTAAGCAATTAAAACACTAACTCTAACTACAAATCTAAACTATGCATATATCTCTCTAAACTACTTACATAACACTAATAAGCTAACTTGTGATAACGCTTTCCAATTTGTCTTGTATAAAGAATCCAGTTCATCTGTTTGATGGGAGGAAACCCGCATCAATCCTCTGCAAGCCTCTAGTAAACAGTAAGCAGCAGTGCTCTTTTGAATATCGATAACAGAACAAAAAAGACAAAAAAGTTACAACAATCTTATAATTTACAAATCATCACATTAGATAAATCTGTGTGCAAGGATTTGTACAGAAATGATTCAATTAACGAAGAAGAGAAATCTGTGATTCATTAGTTGAAACAAAGTAATTGTTGTATTTTTGAATAAGAGAGATCAGATATGGATTACACATTAATCAAGTCACATCAACCTACAATAGATTACGATAGCTAAAGTAGTCTATAATCGACTGCAAAATGATATGAATAAAACTTGAAACAAAAGTTTGATATATTGAAAGCAAAAGTTGTTACAAGACATCAACTTTCATCTCAGTCTATATTATAAATCCATAGTCTGGTTCTCCCACAGTGAGGATGATGATTATTACAAAAAATAACAAGTATTTAAAGACCTCCCACAGGGTAAAACATCCCTGTGGGAATTATCAAAACAGTTTACAAAAAATCTGGGATGATATCCCAAGTCTCTATTTCTGACTCAAACTAACAACTTAAAATAAAAACTACATCACAGAAATATCTCCTAAACTGCCACAACATGCCCAATTGATCATTGCAATTCAAATGTACCTGAAAGAGGACAAAAATAGACAACTTAAGAAGATATTTTATTGTTAAAATGGAAAAAAATCTAATTTTTAAGACTAGCTACAGAATCTTGCGATTCTGTAGCTGGTCTAAATCAAACACATAATCGTTTTAAAACCAATTCAAAACTCACAAAATTAAATTCAAACCACTAAAAAAATATCTAATTGCTATTTGAAAACAAAAGAATCATTCAAATCAAAGACTATTATGCTAATTCGAGAGAAAACAAGATTATGATCAATCGAATGATTACAGAGACAGACGTACTCTGTTCAATCTGTTATCACAATTTCGAGTAAACAGAATTGTATTGGATAACTCAACAACAATGAAATCATTTTCATGGACCAATTGAACTCAACACCAACAGTTTATGTTGATTCAGTTATCAACAAGATCATTTTCGAATCCAAACAAAATCAATAGGATCGTTTTCCAAATGAATAGGACTATATTAAATAGATACAAATGATCATGTTAATCGTAGATTAAATCAAAACTTGTATGTAAATTGATATCATAATTGAATTAATCGGTTGATAATAGGGTATGTGGTATTTGTCAAACGTTTGTTTTTTCCAATTGGAGGCAGACAAAATCGATTGATGGTCAACGAAATCATCACTTGAAACAATTTCAAAACGAACTATTAGTCGAGTTTTTCATACGAATTCAATAGAGACAAAATATGTCGATCTGAGCTTGAAAAAATCGTTTTTTTTAAATCAAAACCAACAGAGTAGCATCAAATCCATTTTCGATACCAATCCAACTCATACAAGCAATCGTGCTAACTCAAGACACACAACAATCATATCAAAACATGAACGAATCGAAACAGTTTGGATTTGACACAATCGTTAAAAATCAACACAGCTCCCGATTATAGCAAGTAGATATTTTGCATAGGTCAAAGATAATCAAAATCCAAACGAGAATAATGATTCAATGCAGAACAGAGTTGTTTTGAGTTTATTAGATTACATTGTATTTATCGACCCAGTCACCAATAATGACGCACAACACATATAAAGGATCATACCAATTTAAGTATATGAAATTGTTCCAAAATCAAACCATAAGAACTAAATCAAAGCCGATAGAAATCGTACCAAATCAAAACATAGACGTGCTCTGATTTTAGCACAAAAATATCCTATACAGGTCAAATACAATCAAAATCTTGAACAAAGCCAAACCCCATTGATCACATTAATTCAAACTAACATAATTTTTCTAAAGCGAACCACACCAAGTCAAAACCAATATATCACTTATACTAAAGAGGGCACAAAAAAATCGCATAACCAAATCATAACCACATTTGATTTTACCAGAATGAATCTATTGTACAGGATCCACAACATAACCGGTTTTGATAATCAAACTATGAAAGAATCATTTCAAATAAAGAACAGAACTAATCGAAACCCAAAAACCAATTCATTATATTAATTCAAGCCACTCATAAAACGAAATTAGAATTGAAATTCATACCTGGATAATAGGAAACGACTTGGTCATGATAATTTTGAATTGACGAAGGTTGTTGCAGCTTCGACATTCCTGAAAACAATCGAACCAGTGGTTTTTTGCTTCTTGTCATTAGCCTGAAGCTTGTCCCTTTCTTTTGATAGCACTATGACTTGGTCTTCTAATGATCTGATCTTTGATTTCAATAAGGGGACATCAGTGAAATAACGCTCTATCCACACATTTCATTGGATGCATGACGATTGCTCGGGCTTCGATGACACAGGCGAGGGTTTTTGTAAGCCACCAGGGGTTTCATTATGTAGCCGGATTCCTGGGTAGTTAGGATTGTTCTTTAGGCATGGGGGCAAATTAGATACATAGTCATAGGTTTTCTCGGAGCATAAGCCATGGGAATAAGGGTACTCTCCAGCTAGGAAGCGCTCAATATCGGAGTCCGATTCTTCGCTCAGAACTATGGGCTTTTGATCGATGTTAGGCTTAGGTTTATTCCGAGCAAGTCTCGATATCAATCGAGCGTTTTTCTTACCCTTGTTGTCGACAATAGGATTACCCTTGACTCTCTTACTCACAAGATTCTTAACATCCTCTGTCTTGTCTTTTGTGCACAGGTTGGTTAGGGTATCGGGTAGGTCGATGTCAGGGCAAACCGAGGGTTCGGCAAGGGGTAGGAGGATATGGAACGGCATGGGTGGCCCGACCATGGTCTCACTGACCACAGACTTGTCGATTTGGATAGAATCTGAATCAACAAAGCCATTTCAATATAGAAAAGCTTGCCAATTATCATCGTGAAGGTTTAAATGGTGGATGACGATGAGTCTAATCAAACCATGGTGAAACAAGCTGTTGTCAGCCTTCTCGTGTTTAAACCTCTTAGCCATTTTTTAAAGACTATGCAAGAAGTAATGTGACATGTTCAAAGGATAACCCATGAAATTCATCAACAATCAGAGGTGATAAAGAAAAACCAATCCATACCGACCTTCACAGGTAACAAATTGTTTAACTAATATCAAAAGATCATGCCACCTGGTTTTAAAGGTGGAAATAGGCATACCTTTGTCACAGGATGTAACCTTTCATGATATGAATAGAAAAGGCCACGACACTTCATCAACTTTGGAGTTTTTAAACCATCGTTGTCCTGTGACTGCTAGTCCTGTAGTAGAGCTAATGAATTCTTCATTGAGTTCAAGCTGAATGTCACCTACTTTATCCCTACACCCATCAAAGGTAACGACGAATTGTTGTGCAACAAAAAGATTGAAACCCTCGAACCTCTGTATAAACACCAGCCAACCATTATTCTCCAAATCCTTACGGGCATTATCAAAGAGTAACAGAGCTTGACTACCATTCGACTCAATACGGACCACCAGTGCCATTGAGAGGAGCACATGGTGAGAAAGGTGCAGGGGTTAGGGTTTGAACATAATAAATGCAGGGGTAGAATGCTCACATGCTTACTCGAAAACACCAGGTGTGACCCGGAATAGGGGGAAACAATTATGACAGAACATGTGAAGGTGGTGGAGCTATTTCGGCCCATGCAGAACATGATTACCCACAGTACAACCGCCAGCGCGTATAACTATTCAAATGACTATGCATATGTATTAAAAATTTATGCCATTCAATCAACCAATGAAACCTATGGTAAGTGAATAAATGTTTGAGCAAGCCATAGTTTTAGTTTCAAAACCAAAGCAATAAAATGAAATCATATCATGGGTTTGACCATATGAACTATGTGTTGTATAAAATGATTTATACCAAGGGTTTTTCCACAACACAAATGTGTTTTTGTGAAATCAATGTGCCAAGTGAATTGATCAAATAACATATAAATCCAAATCACCAATGCATCATAAACTCGATCAAAAGAATATCACCACTGTCTTGTAAAGGAAGTCTCACTAACAAATAAGAATGCCAAAAGAATAATAATCTTAGAATCTTGTCAATTGTGTAACGATAAATAAATTGGAAAGCACGATGAGCATATAAACAAGAGATATCATAACAATCTAATGACATTTTTAATATGACTTCGAAAACCAGTGTTTTCATGCTTGCAGTCATGAAAACGAGAACCAAGGTAAGTGTGCAAACACATATAAAACAATAGTGTCGTTTTATTGAAAATATTGCGATGAAATCATTGTTTGCAAAACACTGGTATAGGCAGCTTATAAGGATAGTATAAAAATGCGAATTGGCTGCCAAAAATGGCGACACACTGGTAGAAGCAGTTATCTCTGCCAAAAGAACAAATTCAGATTAGGATAATGAGAAAAATTCTAACTCAAAAGTAACAACCAGAAAATCGTGTAAACATCATCATTAACCAAATACCAGCAGTGTTTAAAGGACGAAAATTGATAACAGTCTCAAGACAAGTGAGTCACGATATTAAAGATAAAATCTCCAATACTGTTGACAGAGCCACTGCTGCCAGCAAGCATCCATAGCCTCGACAGTGTTGCCATTTAACCCACTCTGATGTCTGTATCCTGCCAAGAAGTTCTAAATAAGAATAAAGGACAAATTAAGGTCAAGAGGTTTCATATTTATGAATTTTCATATACCCGACATTGCTTCGCTACCAGCAGGCCTATTCAATACCCCAGCAAAGTTGTCTTGGCATCATGCATGCATTTACCCGCTTCCAACAGACCTGTTCATCATCCCGGTGGGTTTACAAGCACTTCCCACAACACTTTTATTGATTTATTTTGTTTTTTAAAGATATATAGTCGAGCGGGGTGACGCTGAAAATTATGATATTTTAACATATTTTTTTACAGACCTCATCAGAATTTTTTAGAACTGTCCTTTACTAAGATCCAAAGATGTTTCATTTACAGAACCAACTTCCTAAGGCAGGGAGACATCTTCGGAGTCATTTCCTTAAGCAATAGGGACAGCGTAAAAATATAATAGATGATCATGATAGGATTTACTCAGAGATCAAAATTAGTTAACTTCTTTCAAACAACAACTTTTTTCCAACACAGATGTAAATTTCAGAAATATACAATTGATGTTTATACAATTTTTTAGCAATCATTTCAATGAAGGAATTTTCTATTTTCTTTGTCCGAATAGTTCAGCATTCAGGTATGTGTATTTCCAAAAACACAAACTAATGAGCACAAAGGAGAAATCAAAATCAGAATAGCAAAAGAAAAGAAAACAAAAGAAAAATATGTACATAATATACAAAGAGTTGTCATTAGGCAAAATATCTTTTCAGGGCTTGGCCATTCACTAGATAGGTGTCAGGCTGCCCCTCTAGATTCTACAATCAGAAAGAGTTGGGACCCAACTTCTCAGCAATTAAAAATGGCCCAAGCCATAAGTTTTGAAATTCTGTGTGCTCTACCTTTCCCTCATGCGGTTTGTCCCATTTCAAGACGAGGTCACCTATTTCAAAATTTCTATCAAAAGCAGAGTTAGAATCGAACTAGCTTTTAACCAATAGTTGATGATGATCTAACTTATGTTTAGCTTGGGCTCTTACCTCTTCTAGATTCATCAAAGCATTAATTTGGTTTTCCAAAGGGGGACAATCTTCTTCTTGAATTTTTTGTGATAACTGTAGTGAAGGAAGAATAATGTGTGGTGGAAGAATTGCTTCTCTGCCATAAACGAGAAAGAAGGGGGAGTTACCTATAGCAGCTTTTGGTGTTACCCTATCATCCCACAACACATTTAACAGTGCATTATGCCAGTTTTTGTGATTTTCAGCCACCATTCTCTTGATGATTTTAATCAAATTCTTATTTGTTGACTCTGCCAATCCATTGCCCTAGGGGTAATAGCTAGAAGAATACTTCAATTTAATTCCTTTTTCAAAAGAGAATTCGCTCATCTCAAGAGACGAAAAATAAGAAGCATTGTCGAATACTAAACAATAAGGAATACCAAAACGAGTAATAATATTCGAATTTAGAAAGACAATTACCTGACTGGTGTTGACAGTTCTTAATGCGGTAGCCTCAGAACACCGGGTAAAGTAATCTTTGGTTGTTATGATAAACTTATGTTGTTGTGAGGATGGAGGGTTGATTGGACCTATGATATCAAGGCCCCACTGCTGAAAAGGAGAATCTACTGAAATAGGCTGCAAAGGAAAGGTTGGTTTCTGTAACTGCCCTGATTCTTTTTGACAAATGGTACACTTATGACACAAGGCGTGGGCATCTCCAAAAAGCATGGGCTAGTAGTAACCAGCTCTCAAAACCTTATGGGTAGTGGTGTCACCACCAAAATGACCACCAGCTTCTCCTGCATGCAACTCTAGTAAGACCTTTTCTGCTTCGTCCTTCTCAAGACAGCGCATCAGTACACCATCAAAATTTTGACGAAAGAGGACACCATTAACCAAATGAAAAGAAGAAGACTTTAACCTCAACTCTCTTATTTTAGTGGGATCCAGGTGACAGGGGGCTGACCCATGATCAAGAGAAAATTTTATATTGTCATACCATGGACTGACAGAGTTTTGTGTGCAACAGATTGCATTTTGATCGTGTTGTCCTAGGTTTGACGTATCACTTTCTTCTTGCTATCCTGTTGTTGAATCAACAACTAACTTGCATAAACATTGGCCTCTAACTATCTGTGCTGGGGTAATTTCTATGTCATACTCCTTCAAGGAGGTGACCTAGTTAGCCCTCCTTTCTCCCAGTTCTTTCTGCACTAACGGGTTCCTGACGTCTGGGTAAGGAACAATGATATTCATCCTAGATTTCAAAAGATAGGACCGAAAGTGCTTGATTTCTTTGAAAACAACGTAGGCTTGTTGGTATACCGCTAGGTAATTAAGTTCAGTGCCTTTGAAAGCATAACTCATAAAGGAAATGGGTACTTCATTGTTCTCGACGTTCTTTTGAGTTAAGACGGCAGCGTAGGAATGGTCAAAAGCAAAGGTGCAGAGTGTAAAGTCTTGAGAAAAGTCGGGGCTCATGAGAGAAGGAGAATCTATTATGGCCTTCTTTATTGCGTTAAAAGCTTGATTTTCTAGGGGTCCTCAGTGATATTGGGTGTCTTTCTTAATTAAATTCTGTAAAGGCCTGACAATTTCAGAGAAACTAGGGACGAATCTCCTCACGAAGTTAATCTGGCCTAAGAAAGACTACATAGATTTTTTGGATGAAGGAGGGGGGAGTTTTGCGATGACTTGAGTCCTTTCGGGGTCGATAATCATTCCTTCGCTCAACACAATAAATCCCAAGAGTTTACCCTGTTATACTGCAAAAATGGATTTTTTAGGATTCATGGAAATTCCCTATTTACGACATCATTGTAGAACGGCTCGTAAGTGAGATAGATGATAAGTTTTGTTTTTAGAAAATATAGTCACATCATCTAAGTAAAATACGATGGACTGATTGATTAGGCCTCGGAAAGAAATGTCCATTTCTCTCTGGAAAGTGGCACCGACATTAATCAATCCAAAGGGCATTTTTCGATAAGCATAGGTGCCCCATGGAGTGCGGAAAGTAGTTTTAAGTTGGTCTGGAGGAGACATCAGGACTTGGTTGTACCCTGAGAAACCATCCAATAAGGATAGCCTATCAGAACCAGATACCTGTTGAAGGATCTGTTGTTCCTGAGTCTGTACTTAAGGCTTAAAAGTACAGTGTCAAGGCATTTGAAAGTATGATAAAGGTTGGTAAAGGATTACACTAACCTTCGGTATGGGAAACTAATGAGGATTTCTACATTCTTGTTGTCTAGCTTCCAACTGTTCCTAGGTAATAATATCTTGTTCAATGGCTGCCCATGAACGTTCTAATTCCTCCCGAGTGTTCGCGGTTTTAAGGATATTGTCAAAACGATTTAAGGCGATATGTATTTGATTGGATAATCCGGGTTGAGTATTTGGTTGAGTTGCTGCAGGGACAGTCATTGAGGAACAGTATCAATATGGAAATGATTTAGACAAAAGATTTCAATGTTGTTTCAATTTTTGTTAGAATAAAGAGAAACTTTTTCATGAAGAACGAAATAAGAATGCAAACTGAAGGCCCTTTCCCGTAACTGTATTATTTTTAGTAAAAGGACGCAAGGTGAGAGAAAAAATGTTAAGCTGTAGATAACATGAGGTTATTGTCAGTAGAGAACTCACAAATACACAGAAGAATAAATAGACATAGAAATAATTGACATATTGTAAATAAACATGAAATTCTGTAAATGCAAATTGGTCTTACACCCGCTAATAGCTGGTGCAGAGGAAAGACAAGACACAATTACAGAAAAATGAAATCCTTTCACTATAGTAGTGGTCGTACTAAATTATAGCGATACACATCAATTATGAAGATTGAAACAAAAAGAAACAAGTAACATAACAAAACAAACTTGTAACACAGTCGTGACAGAATTGGGAATCCTCAAATTTGCTTGTATTAACTTCTCCAATGCAAGAACTCTCTTACAATCATTAGCAAAAAAGTCTAGCCCTTTGGTCTTCTTTTTGTCCCCTATTTATACAAATTTATTCTCCTTTTGAAACTTAACGGTGTCATAAATTTAATTACAAAACGAGGGGAGCGAGATCACTCCACCTCTCCTACTCTATTTTCAAAAAGTTCCAGGTGCTTTCCCTTGCGTGATTCGACGTATATGATACATCTGTCTACAAACTAGGATACAAGCTGTGAATGTTTCACTTGACAGCTGGGAGGAGCGAAATCACTCCATCTCTTCTACTCTTGTTTCAAAAAGTTCCAGGTGCTTGTCTTCGCATGGATTCAGTGTACCTGATACATTTGTCCAAAAACTGGGATACAAGCTGTGAAGGTTCCGCTTGACAGCTGGCCTCGAAAAAATAACACTCTCGGGCTAATTGTGGAAGTTTATCACCCATTTGTGCATCAATGATATTAAGGGCACTGAGTTGCACACTGGGCTGAATCAAATGTTCATCCACTTGAGCCATGTCTACCCTGTCCATCTTAGAGATTTCCGTCGAATTTCTTTCATTCTTCTCCTTCATGTCGAGGGAAATTTGATCTATATTCATCTACCTCAGTGTTTCTGAGTCACCTCCACTCTCCATCCCTAATAGCTTACCATCTATATCATTGAAATCTTCTTCTAACAAATTGGTCATTTTCTGGACCTGTTCTTTGCTTAAGGTAATATTATGTTCCCAATCCTTTAATAGAACATTACCTCTAGTTTGTTCAGCGATGGTGAATCCAGGAGAACCTGCTGAAAACCTATTGTTAGTAGCTATTATTGCCTCTTGAAAGGCGATCCGAACAGCCTCTGTGTTCCTTTCTTTGACAATTAGATTTTCAGAAATCCGATTTATTAATATGTAATCTTCTCGGATTTCTCCCACTTTGTCTAGCAGACTCTGTTGCGCAGAAGAGATCCTTCTTCGAATATCGATCGCTCGAGATTTAAAAATCTCGATGTCGATCGCCTTGCTTTCTACAACCTCTAATTGAGCCTGCAGCTCTGTGATCATACTCCTCTGCTGACCCGACTGTACCCGACCATCTCGGATGACTGAATTTGCTTGTTCCAATTTGGTTTTGAGGACTTCTATTTCTTTTTTATCGGTCGATCAGGCTAGTTCCATTTCTCCACTCACCTGACTCTTAGCGCTTTCCACGACCGAAGCTACTCGGGCTTCGAGAGTCTTGATCAGGTGATTCTTTCTTTTGAGCTGAGTTTTCAACATCTCGACCGAGAATTGATTCACCGACGCATACACTCCCAGCATTCCTGCAATTTCTGTGGCGAATTCATCACTCTTTTTGTTCTTCCCATCGGTCATTACTTTGAATTTTTTGGCAGTTGATACTTCATCCTGGAAGAACTCCCTTTTCACAACTGCTTTTATTTTTTTGTCGAAGAAGAACTCATTGGGAGGAAGTTCTTCTTCTCTGATGGGCCTTAGTTCTTCACTGAAAACCCATCCTTCTCCTATGTTCCCTTGCGTTGACTGCAACGGGGTGACAGAGGTGATGGGTTCCTCGATTTGCTTCACGGCCTTTCCTGGTGTGTTGAGGGATTCTTTCTCCTTCGGAGGATTAGAGGTCTTTGTCTCTGTCCCTGTCTCTGGATTCTGAGTTTCTGGCGGGTCTATGTTTTTTACTTCCACCTCTGGACTATGTTCCTTGGGAGGGACAATAGTCTCTTTTTCTATTTCGGGATTCTTCTCCTGCTCAGTACTCTTCTCTTGTTCAGGATTCTTCTCCTGTTCTCTTTCCTGACATTTTTCGGGATTAGAAGTTTGGCCCTCAGAGATTTTAGTCTCCTTCTCTTTATCCTTGGAAAGGCCCAAACCTCCTAGCACCACGGGGAGACATCTCTTTCTATGCTCCTGAAATTTTAAAATAGAGGCCCTGTCTTCGGGTGCTAGAGATCTGATTCGGACTTGCACTTTCCCATAAGACCTCGCCCCTCGGAAAATATCATCCGAGGGTGAACACTCGTGTTCAAACCTCTTTAATCCACAACTTCCCAAATGGGTGCTTACAATTCTCTGAGGATCATGCTTTTTGTACTCAATAGAGACCAAACTCAAGTCCTCTAAGGTTGCAGCCTCAGCCTTAGCATGTCCGAAATCCAATAAAGAATATGAATTTATCCGAATGGGGAAAAATGGCCATACCTTCTTCGATGATGCTTTGAGATCTTTACTTACTCTACCAATCACTGTTTGTCGAGCAATCTCACGATAGGCCAGCTTGTCAAGGATGAACAGTGGTAGCGCCAGAGGAGGAACAATAGCTCTGAATACTCTAAAATAGGAGAACTCTGCTTCCACGTACCAGTCTGCGATACTGCTCAGATTTGCTGCAATGCTATCCGAGATATGAGGTGGGGACATACCAAAAATGGTGATGTGCAGAGGCACCATTAACCAGTTGAAAATCTTATAGATAAATTTATTTGCGTTATTTTCCCACAGTTTATCATGGTACTCATGTACAGTTTTCTCTTGGGTTGGACTCCAAGCCCAATTCATCAAAGGAAAAGGTGTCATGGAGCATATCGCGTCCATGACATATGATGACATAGAGAATGATGATGGTCTCCCGGCTACCTTTTGCTCCCGGTACTCTGTGACCCTATTGAACAAACTGTCGGAGAGCATCCTCGCCCAATTAAATGAGGAGCCTTCTGCTACCCGAAAGATGAGAGGTACCCACTAGATGTAAAAATGCGCAGTATCCTCCCTTCCGAAAAGTCGGCATGTTATCATCGCCACATACATATACTGTGGCTCTAGAGAAGAAATTGAATACATGCCCTTGTCATTCGCTCTGAATGTTGTGGAGTGCGAAACCCAATCTTTTATCAAGCCAGGCATGGTTTTGTCATATTCTTCGCACTCCTTCTTTTTGAATTCCTTCAGGAATTCAGTGCCATATGTATATTCAGAAGTTGCTGGGAGATTATACATAGATTGGATATGCTCTGGTCTGAAAGTCCCGACCGCGGTCCATTGGTCATTTATAATAGTTCGGGTGGGCAGGTCTATGTGATCCAACACCCATCGGATCATGTCGTAGTATGGGAGCAACCGTGGTCTGGTTGAAACCAGGTGCATACCAGACTAAACAATTGTCTTGTATTTAGTGTTCAGGTCATCCTTTACAATATCATTGTCATCGGAGTCCGAATAGTTCACCAACTCAGATTGTAGAATATCTGAGACAAACGACCAGTTGGGTACTGAGCCGCCAGTCCGAGGTGAAGTATCTGAGACGTTGTCTGAACCTTGCGCTGCAACCTCGACATTTTCTTTCACTGCTCTCCTTGGAGCCATGGTTGAAGCTTGCTTTTTCTCTCTTCTGCAATAGACCTGTGTATACATGCGGAAATGAGTTCCCTTGGAGAAACGATGAGCTCTACGCGCTTATGAGAAATGTTTAAAATAGAATGAAACTCTCGTATATATTTGAAAACCCTGTACCTTTCGAAATAAGTCTGATAAATCGCAAATAAAACCAAATTTATTGTATAAATTCGATCTTATTTATTCGTGGATTTACCCTAATTCTTCATTAATGTCATCAATGTTCGACGGCTTGACAGGAAATCGGGTTATGGAGAGTAAGTAAATACCTCGTGAAGTGTGTCAACCTCGATGCACGGGACGTATCTCATTTAACTTAAAATTACAAATCTTAACGACTTAAATAATTTTCTCACTTTTTGCTGCATCGTGACTTTCCTTTTCATATTTTGGTTCTTCAACTCGCGAGATTGCGAGTGCTGATTTTAACGTACTTAACGGTAACCGTGATTTTGCGCATCCTTAATTATACAATTAATTTACTTTCCATATAGCGACTTGGGAATTCGAGGACAGACCTTTGGGAAAATGATATGCAGAGTCGTGATATCGCGATGTGGCGATAATTAAGGCTCGAATTATGAGAAGGAAATCTTATATTAGGAGACTAATTAATCTCACCATAATCATGTCGCAACTTCATGAATCGGGGTTTTGGACACTTTATCTTTATGAAAGAAAGTGCCGAGTGGCGATGTGCCGAGAACCAAAACTAACCATGATTAGTTTTTTACCTTTAGTTCTTGACCAAGATTCTCATAAAAGTTATCGTGTTCTCGGCTATCGGGGCCGTAAGAAAAAAAACTTAGGTTCGACGAATGTTGAGGCATGAAATCCCGATGATGTCTAATCATGGGTTAAAGGTTTTACCCTAGTCAATGCCTTGGGTGAAAATTAAAAATGAGTTCGCAGTTTCGCAACTCGGGACTTGTGAATTGAAATATTAAAATATCCATCTTGTGAGACCCCGAAATAAACAAAAGAGCGAGCATACCTACGAGAATGGACCTATTTTGAAAGAGGGAATAGCATTTCTGTTCAGGCGACAAGATTTTCAGAGTTTTAAGATCTCGGAAGGAAAAAGGAAGTCAAGTTAGATTCCAAGTGTTATCACTGAAATTTCGTCTGCACATGGCGACAAGAACTCCGCATCGTCAAAACAGGACTGGAGTCATTCATGGCACAGGATTAATTCCACAACATTGCAAAATGGTAAAAAACTATACAAAATGACCAAAAAATTGAAGGGCGCTTTACATAACCTGGGTTCGCGCGCATATGCGCGTAACAACAACGTATAATGCGCGCATCAGCACACAATGCGTGGCTGTTGGGCGAAAAACCCGCGCGCCTGCTAAACAACACATTTATTGAAATTGGTCGGCCTCCCAACCACTAATGGATCAGCTCCCAAGTCGATTTGACACCAAATCCGAGCTCAATCCTCATGGTGGGCTAGTCAAAGACCTAATTGTGCCCTAAAGATCCCCTTTTCACACTCCAAATAGGTCACATTATCACCCAAATCAAGGCTATAAAAAGCCATGAATAACCATCACTTTCTCAAGGAATTCTTTGTATTGTTATGCTGTTGAGATTGCTACGGACTCATTTTTTTGCAATCAACATCACAAGCTGCATTTCATAGAGCTATTCACCCCTCACTTGAGTGAATAAGCTTGGAGTTCTTTCACCCACATTTTCATCTTTTCTTTGCAAGGGAAGCAAGTTTGTGAGGGCCTCAAGAGCTTTCCATTGGAGAAAGAAGGGACCCAAGTCCCCTTTCTTCTTTGTGCCTTTGGATTTCATCAATAGATCAGCTTATACAATGGTGATATTGGTCCATTTGTACTTATTTTTCATTTGTTTTATATGCTTTTAGTTTTAATTTGTTTTAGTTTAGTTCTTGTTTATAACTTTGTAGTTTCTCTTTCTAACCTTTCC
>JZKD02S0035828.1:102431-132314 GCA_000966675.3 Picea glauca
TTTGTAAAATAATCTGTGGCTGTTAAGATCCACTTATGCTGAGCACTGGAATGGGGATTGATTTCCCCTATGAAGTCTAATCCCCATTGTTGAAACAAGGCTTCAGTTTTGACTGAAACGAGTGGTAGTGTAGGGAGTTTCTATTTACCGGCGAATATTTGACATGAGTAACAGGCACGTACTTTGGCATTGACGTCCAAAAATAGTTTCGGCCAATAGTATCCGGCCCTCAAGATCTTATAGGCTATGGCTCTCCATGCATGGTGTCCTCCATAGATTCCTTCATGAAATTCTTCTATGACACGTGGGGTTTCCAACTCAACCAAACAGACCAGTAAGAACCCGAGTGGATCCTTCCAGTATAGTTGATTTTCAGAGATGCAATATTTTACAGCGTGGAGTTTTAAGGTTCTGTATTTGGCTGGTGTTAGTCCATCTGGACATTTTAGGTTTAACAAATAAAAAACTATATCTTTATACCAGTCTGACGACATGAATTTTTCTTCAACCTTGATTGGATATGTTTGGTCATCCGACTCTTGCAAACATGTGTCTCCGTCTTCTCCCTGTAGGCAATTGATGTCAAGAGCTCTAAAGTTAGACTCAGCCAAGAGTTTGGCCAGACCCTTTCCCTTTATCAATTTAGTAGGCTTGATTTCCAGATCAAATTCTTGTATCTTAGCGAGCCAGCGCCCTCGTTTTCCATCACTGTCCGACTGTACCAATATATCCTTCACAACACTGGTTGGTACATACGCGATAATTTTTGAATGTAGAACGTAAGTTCTGAATGATTTTAGCGCTTTTACCATTGTGTATGCATGTTTTTCTATTATATCATATTTTAGTTCGGTGTCTCTAAGGCTCTTGCTAAAAAACACGATCAGGCGTTCAAAGCCTTCATCATCTTTTTGCAGCAACACCGCAGTGATAGTATGTTGAGAAGCGAATGAGAAGATGAGGAAATCTTTCAAGTAATCTGGGCTTGTTAACACAGGTGCCTCGCTGATGACTTTTTTAATACGCTCGAACGACGCTTTAGCCTCGGACGTCCAATTTACTCTGCTATCTTTCTTCATCATTCTCGTGATCAATTTGACAATCTCAACAAAATTTGGTATAAACCTTCGTAAAAAAATTATTGTACCTAAGAAAGATTGAATTTCTTTAACATTTCTAGGAATATTGATAGTTTGTATCGCTTCAACCCTCTTAGGATCAATCTTGATCCCATCTTTAAATACGATATGCCCCAGAAGCTTACCTTCCTGCATAGCGAAATGTGATTTCTTTGGGTTCAAAGATAGACCATACCTGCGGCATTTTTCGAAAGTCTGTTTTAAATGGATCAAATGTTCTTCATCGGTTTTAGAAAAAACCGTCAATTTGCCGAGGTAGATTACTACAAACTTATCTCTTTCTCCGATGAAAGAGATATCCATGGCGCACTAGAAGGTAGCCCCTGCATTCATTAAACCAAAATTCATTTTATCATACATGAATGTACCCCATGGTGTGGTGAAAGCGGTTTTTTCTCTGTCTTGCTCGTTCAAGGCGATTTGGTTGTACCCAGAAAACCCATCTATCATAGACATTCGATTTTCTCCAACTACCCTTTCTAGGACATGGTCCATTTTAGGCAGTGGATAATTATCTTTAAGAGAGGACCTGTTCAAGTTCTGGAAATCCACACACAGTCTGATTTCTCCGTTCTTTTTTTTGACAGGGACCAAATTTGCTACCCAGTCTGAGTATCTTAGAGGTACAATTATTTTCGCATCTAAGATCTTTTTAACTTCCTTTTCAATAATGGGCAACAAAATGGGGTTAAACTGCCTGAGATTTTGCCTAAATGGCTTGACTCTGGGCTTCAAAGGTATCTTGTGCTCAATTATAGAAGTATCATATGTTCGAAGCTCATCATAGGACCAGGCGAAAACATCTTTATAGTGTCTGAGTAGGTCCCTATATTGTTCTTTTACCTTGGGAGGGAGTAATTTAGATATTTTTACTATCCTGGAATATTTTTCAGTTCCTATGTTGCAATCCTCCACTTCTTCTGGTTGGGGCTGCAAAGTGGACTTCACAGGTATGTCGTTCTGATCGAAGAGTCTTTCCAAAGGAATTAAGCCTTTTGGGATTTGGTTATTTTTAAGGACCAACATGCGATGATCCGCTATTTTTTCTCGGAAGGTTTTAGGATCTTCATCTTCTTGCATAATCCATATCGGGTCGTTTTGGTTTTCTTGGTCTGGATGAGTTTCGAAGAACTCACCTATTGCTATAAGAAATTTCTAAATTTGTTCGTCATATTCAAAGACCTACCAGTGTCGGACATTGTCTAGTATAGAGGGTTTATATCTGATTTCAATATGATATTTCAGTTTAACATTCGTGGGAGGGGAAAAGGTTGAGGCTGCCTTAGCCAATGCATCAACATGTAGATTCTCTGTGCGAGGAATAAAATGGACTTTTATAGATGAGAAAAAATTCTCCATTAAATACCAAGTACAATTTCTGTATGTTCTCAATCTGGGATGTTTGGCTAGGTATTGTCGGTTTACTTGTCTTACTATCAATTCAGCGTCACCGTAAACCTCCAAGTTTTTTATGTTTAACTTCTTTGCAGCCTATAAACCTAAGACTAATGCTTCATACTCGCATACGTTATTGGTGTAATCTATGTACCACTGCAAATGATATGAGAAAGGAATGGTAAACTTACCTTCAGGTGCTACCAAAAGTATGCCAGCGTCGGCTCCTCCAGAAGATGAAGCGCCATCGAAGTACATTTTCCAGATACCATTTTTGCATAGTTCTTCAGTCAAGGGGCTAAGCTCTTCCTACTTCATATCAAGTTCTTCTGGACACCCATATAAACCATCATCAAATGACAATATGCAATTCCCCAGATCTTGGTCTGCAACATAAATGGGAAATTTATTTGGATTCAGAGGATCACTGACAGTATATGCTAATCTTGTTTCTCGGTACAAACGGGTAAACTGACCACCGAAAATTGGGATTGTGGCATATGACATTTCCAATTGTAGAGAACCCCCCAACTTGGCTCTCCATGATCTGGAAAATAACATACCATATTTGGGGGGAATATTTGCAATAACCACATCCATTAGGATACTCTTGACCGGGACCTGAGCCAGGGTAACTACCAGATCTTTTATCATTCCCATACATTTAACCTTTATTGAATCAAACAAGTATAGGTCTCCATAGGGTCTAGTGATCTGGAGCCCCAGCCTCTCCATTATAGTTTTGGGCATAACATTATGTGAAGCCCCGGAGTCTAACATGCAGTTATGCAGTAACTGGTCATGTATATTCAGGGTGATATAGAAAGGAGCAACGTTGTCTTTGAATCCCTCAAAATGAGGACCAAAGGTGATGTTAGGTCTGTCATCTTCTAGGTTGATAACGTCGGATTGACTTTCTGGCTCATAAACACCCATCACTTTGGTAATTTGCTTCCGATAAGTGGGGTTTTTTGCTAATTCTACCAAAGGAATCGGTCTCTTAATTTTATTTAATTCGTTTTCAAAATTGTAAGATGTATTGGCCTTGTCTGTTTCTTTGGTTAAGACTTCCGAGATTTTTTCTTCCGACTTGTTTGTCTGGATCGCTTTATCACTCATGACCTTAGTTGAAGATGTAACTTTATCTATCGGTCTTGTTTCCTTTGTTTGGGTTTCAACTTTTTTCACCTCAGACTCTTGAGTCTTTGTTATCTTGACTTTATTGTTGGGTAACAATGTCTCTTCCAAAGGAGGTTCATGAGGTCGACCCCTTTGCAGGATTCTCTTAGGTTGGTCAGTTGGGGTGGGCTTATTTTTAGATCTTAGATTGTATCTGGGTTGAACATCAGCCACTATTATTTCTGTTTCTGGTTGAGATGCATAGAGGTCAGTGTGATCACCTTCTTCTTCTTTATTAGACGATTGAGGAGTATTCAAAGATTTCTCATAGTCTTCCCTAGTCAGAAATGGTTGCGAACATTCATCACCGAAACATGCAACTTCATCTTCCGAATCTCCGAAATCTTGGAGTTCATTTGCTCTTATAAAATTTTTGTTTTTTAGTGGGGCTTGTATCCTTTGATCTTCGTTCTTTATTTGCCTCTGTTGATTTTGGGGATTTGGGTTTCTCCTGAAGTCCTTTTTGTTAGAAGAATCAACTTTAGCCTGATCCAACTCCATCCTAGATATTTTGTTAGACAGATCTTTAATTATTCGGGCCATATCATCTACCCTGTCATCAGTGTATGTATTTGACCCGGAAGGACCCGCTGGTTCCCTATAGCATCTAGTTTCACGGTTGACTGTTTCAACTTTATCCTTTAACTTACTTGAAGCCATCATATTGGATTCTATTTCGATAGCATCGTCTTGCATTCTATTTAATGTGGCTCCTCTTCTTTCTCGCAAAAGTAATGAAAAATCAGGTTCGAAAGCTCCCACAAAGGTTACTTTGGCTGATGGTTCGGAAGGTTTGACAGAGGCTGGAATTTTATTATTAAGTTTGTTAAATCTCAGAATAAATTCCATAACTGTTTCTGAGTTCTTTTTCTTTAGGGACCCAAACTCGGTAAGGTAATACAAGTGATATTTTTTCTCTCCCCATTGTCTAAGGAAGGCATCTTCCAAGGCGTCATATGTCCGAATAGAAGCTGCAGGAAGACTACAAAACCAAGTTCGGACCTGTCCTTCGAAGGTTTGGACAAGTAATATTGAATAGACATCCTCGTGCTCAATACCACATATGTCTGTGAACTGGTCAAAAAATTTTATATGCTCGGCTGTAGTTAGATCTCCCTCCCCAGTGAACTTAGGAAGATTTTTGATGTAGTTGTCAGGTAAATCATGAAGGGGAATGGGTAAAACCAGGGGAGCGTATCTCACTGCTACTTTTGAAAATACTCCGGGAGGAGGGACATTATGATGTCCTCCACCTCCTCCTCTGACGCCTGCCATCGACTTGGGAGTAGGAAATGAGGGTGTAACACACTCTCTTGAATCAGGTGAAACTGGGAAGTTCTGCCGAAGAAAGGTTGGGGTGTCAAATGACGATGATATTTCCAAAGGACCTTTGCCCTTGTTTATAGATTGGAAAGTCTGATGTGGCTCACTCCTAAATTCCGAGTAGTTTGTTTCTGGATCTTTGGTGTCAGACAGAGGGCTGCTGGAAGTAGGAGGTTTTGAAGGTATTTAGTCTTTAAAAGTGGGTTTTTGGGTTTATTAACTGAAGCGGTTGTCTCAAATGAGCCTCTCGCTCTTAAAAAATTTTTAGGATTGTTAACAGGCGTAATCATCTTTCCATCTGGGTTCTGTCTGGTATGCTTTCTACCATACGCTAGTTTGTGTTTCAGTGGATTCGCCAAGTGAAAGATTTAAATAAGCCTTAAAACGATGTGCACTCTATGTTCACTATCAAAGAGTAACACTATCAACAAAATAGTTTGTCGTTTTCCCAGGGAAAAGATTTTGTAACTTCATTCCTTGGTAATGGTGCCAGAAAGATGTTGTTCCTGAGTCTGTACTTAAGGCTTAAAAGTACAGTGTCAAGGCATCTGAAAGTATGATAAAAGTTGGTAAAGGATTACACTAACCTTCGATATGGGAAACTAATGAGGATTTCTACGTTCTCGTTGTCTAGCTTCCAACTGTTCCTGGGTAATAATATCTTGTTCAATGGCTGTCCATGAATTTTCTAATTCCTCTCGAGTGTTCGCGGTTTTAAGGATATTGTCAAAAAGATTTAAGGCGATATGTATTTGATTGGATAATCCGGGTTGAGTATTTGGTTTAGTTGTTGCAGGGACAGTCATTGAGGAACAATATCAATATGGAAATGATTTAGACAGAAGATTTCAATTGTGTTTCAATTTTGGTTAGAATAAAGAGAAACTTTTTCATGAAGAACGAAATAAGAATGCAAACTGAAGGCCCTTTCCCGTAACTGTATTATTTTTAGTAAAAAGATGCAGGGTGAGAGAAAAAAAGTTAAGCTGTAGATAACGTGAGGTTACTGTCAGTAGAGAAATCACAAATACACAGAAGAAGAAATAGACATAGAAATAATTGACATATTGTAAATAAACATGAAATTCTCTAAATGCAAATTGGTCTTACACCGGCTAATAGCTGGTGCAGAGGAAAGACAAGACACAATTACAGAAAAATGAAATCTTTTCACTATAGTAGTGGTCGTACTAAATTATAGAGATACACATCAATTATGAAGATTGAAACAAAAAGAAACAAGAAACATAACAAAACAAACTTGTAACACAGTCGTGACGGAATTGGGAATCCTCAAATTTGCTTGTATTAACTTCTCCAATGTAAGAACTCTCTTACAATAATTACCACAAAAGTCCATCCCTTTGGTCTTCTTTTTGTCCCCTACTTATAGAAATTTCTTCTCCTTTTGAAACTTAACGGTGTCATAAATTTAATTACAAAACGAGGGGAGCGAGATCACTCCACCTCTCCTACTCTATTTTGAAAAAGTGTTAGGTACTTGCCCTTGCCTGATTCAGTGTATATGATACATCTGTCTACAAACTGGGATACAAGCTGCGAATGTTCCGCTTGACAGTTGGGAGGAGCGAAATCACTCCATCTCTTCTACTCTTGTTTCAAAAAGTGCTAGGTGCTTGTCTTCGCATGGATTCAGTGTACCTGATACATTTGTCCAAAAACTGGGATACAAGCTGTGAAGGTTCTGCTTGATAGCTGGCCTTGGCAAAATAGCACTCTCGGGCTAACTGTGGAAGTTTATCACCCATTTGTGCATCAATGATATTAAGGGCACTGAGTTGCGCACTGGGCTGAATCAAATGTTCATCCACTTGAGCCATGTCTACCTTGTCCATCTTAGAGATTTCCACCAAATTTCTTTCATTCTTCTCCTTCATGTCGAGGGAAATTTGATCTATATTCATCTGCCTCAGTGTTTCTGAGTCACCTCCACTCTCCATCCCTAATAGCTCACCATCTATATCATTGAAAGCTTCTTCTAACAAATTGGTCATTTTTTGGACCTGTTCTTTGCTTAAGGTAATATTATGTTCCCAATCCTTTAATAGAACATTACCTCTAGTTTGTTCAGCGATGGTGAGTCCGAGAGAACCTGCTGAAAACCTATTGTTAGTAGCTATTACTGCCTCTTGAAAGGCGATCTGAGCAGCCTCTGCATTCCTTTCTTTGACAATCAGATTTTCAAAAATCTGATGCACTAATATGCAATCTTCTCGGATTTCTCCCGCTTTGTCTAGCAGACTCCATTGCGCAGAAGAGATCCTGCTTCGAATATCGATCGCTCAAGATTTAAAAATCTCGATGTCGATCACCTTGCTTTCTGCAACCTCTAATTGGGCCTGTAGCTCTGTGATCATACTCCTCTGCTGACCCGACTGTACTCGACCATCTCGGATGACTAAATTTGCTTGTTCCAATTTGGTTTTGAGGACTTCTATTTATTTTTTATCGGCCGATCGGGCCAGTTCCATTTATTCACTCGCTTGACTCTTAGCGCTTTTCACGGCCGAAGCTACTCGGGCTTCGATAGTCTTGATCAGGTGATTCTTTCTCTTGAGCTGATTTTTCAACATCTCGACCAAGAATTGATTCGCCGATGCATACGCTCCCAGCGTTCCTGCGATTTCTGTGGCGAATTCATCACTCTTTTTGTTCTTCCCATAGGTCATTACTTTGAATTTTTTGGCAGTTGATCCTTCATCCTGGCAGAACTCCCTTTTCACAACTGCTTTTCTTTTTTTTTCAAAGAAGAACTCATTGGGAGGAAGTTCTTCTACTCTGATGGGCCTTAGTTCTTCACTGAAAACCCATCCTTCTCCTATGTTCCCTTGCGTTGACTGCAACGGGGTGACAGAGGTGATGGGCTCCCCAATTTTCTTCGCGGCCTTTCCTGGTGTGTCGAGGGAGTCCTACTCCTTCGGAGGATTAGAGGTCTTTGTCTCTGTCCCTGTCTCTGGATTCTGAGTTTCTGGTGGGTTTGTGTTTTTTACTTCCGCCTCTAGACTATGTTCCTTGGGAGGGCCAGTAGTCTCTTTTTCTATTTTGGGATTCTTCTCCTACTCAGTACGCTTCTCCTGTTCAGGATTCTTCTCCTGTTCTCTTTCCTGATGTTTTTCGGGATTATAAGTTTGGCCCTTAGAGATTTCAGCCTCCTTCTCTTTATCCTTGGAAAGGCCCAAACCTCCTAGCACCACAGGGAAACATCTCTTTCTATGCTCCTGAAATTTTAAAATAGAGGCCCTGTCTTCAGGTGCTAGAGATCTGATTCGGACTTGCACTTCCCCATAGGACCTCTCCCCTCGGAAAATATCATCCAAGGTTGAACACTCGTGTTCAAACCTCTTTAATCCACAATTTCCCAAATGGGTGCTTACAATTCTCTGAGGATCATGCTTTTTGTACTCAATAGAGACCAAACTCAAGTCCTCTAAGGTTGCATCCTTAGCCTTAGCGTGTCCAAAATCCAATAAAGAATATGAATTTAGCCGAATGGGGAAAAATGGCCATACCTTCTTCGATGATGCTTTGATCTCTTTACTTACTCCGCCAATCACTGTTTGTTGAGCAATCTCGCGACATGACAACTTGTCGGGGATGAACAGTGATAGCGCCAGAGGAGGAATAGTAGCTCCGAATACTCTAAAATAGGAGAACTTTGCTTCCACATACCAGTCCACGATACTGCTCAGATTTGCTGCAATGCTATCCGAGATATGAGGTGGTGACAGACCAAAAATGGTGATGTGCAGAGGCACCATTACCTAGTTGAAAATCTCATAGATAAATTTATTTGCGTTATTTTCCCACAGTTTATTGTGGTACTCATGTATAGTTTTTTTTTGGGTCGGACTCCAAGCCAAATTCATCAAAGGAAAAGGTGTCATGGATCATATCGCGTCCATGACATATGCTGACATAAAGAATGATGATGGTCTCCCGACTGCCTTTTGTTCCCGTTACTCTGTGACCCTGTTGAACAAACTGTCGGAGAGCATCCTCGCCCAATTAAACGAGGAGCCTTCTACTACCCAAAAGATAAGAGGTACCCACTAGATGTAAAAATGCGTAGTATCCTCCCTTCCGAAAAGTCGGCATGTCATCATCACCACATACATATACTGTGGCTCCAGTGAAGCAATTGAATACATGCCCTTGTCATTCACTCTGAATGTCGCGGAGTGCAAAACCCAATCTTTTATCAAGCCAGGCATGGTTTTGTCATATTCTTTGCACTCCTTCTTTTTTAATTCCTCCAGGAATTCAGTGCCATATGTATATTCAGAAGTTGCTGGGAGCTTATACATAGATTGGATATGCTCTGGTCTGAAAGTCCCGACCGTGGTCCGTTGGTCATTTATGATAGTTTGGGTGGGCAGGTCTATGTGATCCAACGCCCATCAGATCATGTCGTAGTATGGGAGCAACCGTGGTGTAGTTGCAACCAGGTGCATACCAGACTGAATAATTGTCTTGTATTTAGTGTTCAGGTCATCCTTTACAATATCATTGTCATCAGAGTCCGAATAGTTCACCAACTCAGATTGTAGAATATCTGAAACAAACGACCAGTTGGGTACTGAGCCGCCAGTCCGAGGTGAAGTATCTGAGACGTTGTCAAAACCTTGCGCTGCAACCTTGACATTTTCTTCCGCTTCTCTCCTTGGAGCCATGGCTGAAGCTTTCTTTTTCGCTCTTCTGCAATAGACCTGTGTATACATGCGGAAATGAGTTCCCTTGGAGAAACGATGAGGTTTGCGCACTTATGAGAAATGTTTAAAATAGAATGAAACTCTCGTATATATTTGAAAACCCTGTACCTTTTGAAATAAGTCTATCAAATCGCAAATAAAACCAAATTTATTGTATAAATCCGATCTTATTTATTCGTGGATTTACCCTAATTCTTCATTAATGTCATCAATGTTCGGTGGCTTGATAGGCAATCGGGTTATGGAGAGTAAGTAAATACCTCGTGAAGTGTGTCAACCTTGATGCACAAGACGTATCTCATTTAACTTAAAATTACAAATCTTAACGACTTAAATAATTTTCTCGCTTTTCGCTGCATCTTGAATTTCCTCTTCATATTTTGGTTCTTCAACTCGCGAGATTGCGAGTGCCGATTTTAACGTACTCAACGGTAACCGTGATTTGGCGCATCCTTAATTATAAAATTAATTTACTTGCCATATCGCGACTCGGGAATTCGAGGACAGACCTTTGGGAAAATGATATGTAGAGTCGCGATATCGCGATGTGGCGATAATTAAGGCTCGAATTATGAGAAGGAAATATTATATTAGGAGACTAATTAATCTCACCATAATCATGTCGCAACTTCATGAATCAGGGTTTTGGACACTTTATCTTTATGAAAGAAGTGTCGAGTGGTGATGTGCCGAGAACCAAAACTAACCATGATTAGTTTTTTACCTTTAGTTCTTGACCAAGATTCTCATAAAAGTTATCATGTTCTCGGCTATTGGGGCCATAAGAACAAAAACTTGGGTTCGACGAATGCCAAGGCACGGAATCCCAATGATGTCTAATCATGGGTTAAATATTTTACCCTAGTCAATGCCTTGGGTGAAAATTAAAAACGAGTTCACAGTTTCGCGACTCGGGACTTGTGAATTGAAAGATTAAAATATTTGTCTTGCGAGACCCCAAAATAAACAAAAGAGCGAGCATACCTGTGAGAATGGACCTGTTTTGAAAGAGGGAAAAGCATTTCTGTTCAGGCGACAAGATTTTCAGAGTTTTAAGATCTCGGAAGGAAAAAGGAAGTCAAGTTAGATTCCAAGTTTCAGAAATTGAAAATTTTTTTGGAAGGTAACCAACAAGGGCGGCTCCAACAGGATCTTTTCCATGGGTGGGACAGGATAGTTGTCTTTATCAGATGCTCTATTAAGGTTTCAGAAATCGATGCGTAGTCGGATTTCCCCACTTTTCTTCCAGACAGGGGCAAGGTTAGAAACCCATTGAGTGTGCCTAACTGGGAAAATTATCTTAGCATTTAGGAGCTTATTCAATTCTTTTTTAATGGTCAATTCGAGCTTAGGGTGCATTTTTCTCAATTTTTGTTGAAAGTGTAAGGTTTGGGGTTTCATAGGAATGACATGTTGTATGATGTTAGGGTCGAAAGTTTTAAGGTCATCATATGTCCATGCAAAGACATCCTTAAATTATTTGAACAATTTAACAAATGCAACTTTTTCTTGTTGAGAACACCCCAACCCTAAATTAATGCACTGGGGATTGTCATTAGTTCCTAAGTTTACTTTTTCATATGATAACATGGAACTCTTGGTTTTACAGTTGACCGACTTTTTAAATTTATCTTGAAGATCATAAAATTTCTCTAATCTAACTACAGATTTAGGGATCGAATTTACCATATCCAATGACGATCCAGGAGTTCTCGGATCTGGTATTACCATGAAATCACACAAATTGTCGTCATGAGTGCATTCATCTATCACCGCACCTTGAAAGGTTTCTTCCATGTGCAGGAAGCTAATGATCTGTTGATCGTCGTCAAAGACTCTCCAGTTCGTGATGTTGTCGGGCACTGATGGTCTGAACAACAGTTCAATGGAGAATGTGTCCGAGGATAAGCCTTCTGCAGGAAAGAGTTTAGAAGCCACGTTAGCTAATAGATCAGCTTCGAAATTATTCAATCTAGGAATAGAATTTATATTGAAAGCATAAAATTTATTCATTAAATTCCATACCTCGGCTTGGTAGCTTCTAAGATGCGGAGACAGATAACGGATAGAATCTCTTACTTGTCTAACCATGATTTCGGAGTCGCCAAAGATGGTCAAGTTTTGAATGTTCATATCTAAATCTTTTATGAGACCTTGCAGTAAAGCCTCATATTCTGCAGTGTTATTAGTACATTAAAACTCAAGCCTACATGCAATCAATGTCTTGTTACCTGCCGGATCGATGATAACGTAGCTTGCACCATCTCCTTCTTTGGACTTTGACCCATCAAAATAAAGAGACCGAATTTGATTTTTATCGGGTGCATGAGACCGTTGTGTGGAAGCTGTTGGCTGTACATATGCCACAATCTCGGACTGTTGTTCTGGGTTGGTGATAGCTGAAGCCTCAGCCATGAAATTTCCAAAAAAGGTATCCATCCCTTGTACTTCGGGTGAATCAGCAGAAGGTGTAAATGGTTCATTAGGATCGTTCAAATCTGTGACTGTGAACTTGAGGTAGCGTTCACGATTTACCTTGATCTTGTTAGGCTTGTCATTTTCTGGAAGCCACGTGTGAGATCAATCTGTCATGAAATAGCCATGTAGCTGCTCCAACCAGTCCCTGCTTAAAAACATACCATACACTTCTGGAATATCCACAACAATAATATCAATAACTTGATGAACCTTGGGGTTAGACGATAATCTTATAAGCACATTTCTTAATTCGCCTATAACTTTTACATTGGTCCGGTCAAGCTAGATGATTTTTAAATTAGAGGGTTCAACTTCGGCATTAATCTTCTGGCATGCAGACCATGGCATCACATTGGAGGATGCTCTTGAGTCTACCATACAATTGTGCATGTTTCTATTAAAGATTTCGAAAGTTAACAAAAACAGAGGTACATTTTTGCGAGTACTAAGAGTGGTAGCTTGTGCCTTTTTACTCGCAGTTTCTAAAGCTACTTTATCTACATTATTTACATTATTTACAGGAAGGATCCCTTTATCTTGAGGATCGGGATTGTTTTTAGTGGAAGTCTTCTGAGGAACTTTGTTTTGCACAACCTTGCTACTGCTTGAATTACTGTTTTTTCCATTCTCTGAGATATTCTGTAACATTTTTTGTAGAAGAAACGGAAATTTCAATAACTCATAAACATAAATGTTATCTCTCAACTTTTTAAGATTTTCAACTAAATAATAATCTAAGTTGGGGTTCACATGACTCTATTTAGTCTCAGCTTGTTTAGATTACTTTGGAGGCAAAGTCGTAGTATTTTCGGGAGAAGGTTTGTTTGTTGTCTTACTCCTGGTGTTATAGGGATGCACTGTCTCGAAGTTCGCTTGAAAGATGCTATCCGAGAAGTGCATGAAAATGTTTGGAGAAGACTCTTCTTCTTGAACCGTCTCTTGTTCAACTACCTCCTTAGGAATCTTAGGAGGCATCAAGTTATCCTAGGCTTCTAGAATTGTTTGAAGGGCATATTGCAGACTTTCTAGATTAAGACCTTCAGTATTTGAATTAGGTCGGTTGGTGGGAAAAGGTTTCCTGAATGGCGGTTTGTAAGGCGCTTTTCTCAAGGAAGATTATTCGGTCTTCTTTTTTAAATCTATAACTTGATTCGACAGTTTTTGAATGACTTTAGTCGAGTTTTCTAAATCAGAGGTTTCAGGTTGTGTTTTACTTTGAGTAAGTCTAAGGAGGATTTCGATCTTCTTTTTGGAAGAAGAACTAGTTTCTGTTTCGTTGCTAGTAGAGTCTTTTAGACTAAGTATGTCTTTTCAATCTGGCTGGCCTCCTTGAAGGATTCTAACAACGTGGATTTCTTGGATCGTTTAACCCAAATAACTATACTTTGATGCAAGGCTTTAGTTTAGTATGCTATTATAAGATTCTCGACAGGCATGGAATCTGTAGGGATTCGGTTCTTAAGTGTTAAGAATCTTTGATTGAAGTCTTTAACTTTCTCTTTAGGGTTCATTCTTAAGTTAGAAAGATCCATGACTAGGACTTCCAGAGGCTTACCGTCTCCGAACTTTTCCAAAAAGCATGACTCGAACTTTTCCCAAGACACGATGGTATGGGGTTGCTGGGCAAAGTACCATGTAGAGGCATTGCCCTTGAAATTATAGGGGAACAACCTGCAGACTACATCTTCATGCTCGACATTATGGATTCTTATGGATAACATAAACTTTTTAATGTGATCTTCAGCGATCTGTTTTGAGTCTGGGTCAAACTTGGGATGCCACTTCTCTAGATGTTTGGGTAAGGGATGTTGTGCTCTAGGTACAGCTACTGCATCCTGGTTGAGCGAAGGTCTAGCAGGGTTGTTCTAGTTGGCCATTGGTGTAGTCGGTGTGGAAGTTTGAGAAGGGGAATTGCCTTCATCAGAAGAATCTCCTCCAGAAGAGGAAGGAGATGATGGAGGTGGTGAGGGAGGTATTCCAGGTCCCCCTACAACAGGAGTGAGGATTGGATATGTAGGGTTCACAGTGATATTAGTGCCTCCGATTTGTTCTCTGATATCATAGAAATCTAAAGGTTGGTCCAAAGGTTGATTTGGTTGCCTCAAATGGGATAAGGCACTATGAGTTCTTATGAGAGATTGGCAGACAATCTCTTGTATGTCACCACCTGTAGGATTTGGGGTTTCTAGCTCAACTGTGATCCGTGGATCATCGTTTGATGTGGTTGTTATTTGATTGGGGATGTTATCGTTCAAATGACTTATTTTCACTATGGGTGAGCGATTAGGTGGTGGAGGAGTCTTACGACCACCTCATGCCATTAATTAATTTCAGGCCCTCCTTCTAGCGCCATTTGTTGACGAGCGGAATTGACCGTCCGTCAACTGAAAGAGTGGATCCGGTCTGGGGTTGTCTAAATAACCCAAGTTGTTTGGGATAACCCACCCTGATGTGTTTAGTAGCTCCATTAGCCAATCTAGGTCCTAAGAAAACAAAAGAAAACTACTCTAAATAAACTAATCTAAATAAATAAAACAAACTAATAAACAAATCTAAACTACTAATATACAATTGACTACCTAAACTATAATAATTCTATGAAATTCAACATTCAACTATTAATTGAATCAAATATTAATCACAAATGTACAATATTTATAAATTACAGATTTATAAGAAAACCTACAAAAATCAATTGCAAACTATCCTAAGATAGCATAACTGTTTTTTATTTTTATAGTTTTATGAGAAAGAAATAGAATAAAAACTAACTATCTAAACTAAGCAATTAAAACACTAACTCTAACTACAAATCTAAACTATGCATATATCTCTCTAAACTACTTACATAACACTAATAAGATAACCTGTGATAACGCTTTCCAATTTGTCTTGTATAAAGAATCCAGTTCAGTTGTTCGATGGGAGGAAACCCGCATCCATCCTCTGCAAGCCTCTGGTAGACAGTAAGCAACAGTGCTCTTCTGAATATTGATAACAGAACAAACAAGACATAAAAGTTACAACAATCTTATAATTTACAAATCATCACATTAGATAAATCTTTGTGCAAGGATTTGTACAAAAATGATTCAATTAACGAAGAAGAGAAATATGTGATTCATTAGCTAAAACAAAGTAATTGTTGTATTTTTGAATAAGAGAGATCAGATATGGATTACGCATTAATCAAGTCACATCAACCTGCAATAGATTACGATAGCTAAAGTAGTCTATAATCGACTGGAAAATGATATGAATAAAACTTGAAACAAAAGTTTGATATATTGAAAGCGAAAGTTGTTACAAGACATCAACTTTCATCTCAGTCTGTATTATAAATCCATAGTCTAGTTCTCCCACAGTGAGGATGATGATTATTACAAAAAATAACAAGTATTTAAAGACCTCCCACAGGGTAAAACATCCCTGTGGGAATTATCAAAATAGTTTACAAAAATTCTGGGATGATATCCCAAGTCTCTATTTCTGACTCAAACTAACAACTTAAAATAAAAACTACATCACACAAATATCTCCTAAACTACCACAACATGCCCAATTGATCATTGCAATTCGAATGTACCTGAAAGAGGACAAAAATAGACAAGTTAAGAAGATGTTTTATTGATAAAATGGACAAAAATTTAATTTTTAAGACTAGCTATAGAATCTTGTGATTCTGTAGCTGGTCTAAATCAAACACAGAATCGTTTTAAAACCAATTCAAAACTCACGGAATTAAATTCAAACTACTAAACAAATATCTAATTGCTATTTGAAAACAAAAGAATCATTCAAATCAAAGACTGGTATGATAATTCGAGAGCAGATAAGATTATGATCAATTGAACGATTACAGAGACAGACGTACTCTTTTCAACCTGTTATCACAATTTTGGGTAAACAGAATCGTATTGGATAACTCAACAGCAATGAAATCATTTTCATGGACCAATTGAAATCAACACCAACAATTTATGTTGATTCAGTTATCAACAAGATCATTTTCAAATCCAAACGAAATCAACAAGATCGTTTTCCAAATGAATAGCACTATATTAAACAGATACAAACGATCATGCTAATCGTAGATTAAATCAAAACTTGTATGTAAATTGATATCGTAATTGAATTAATTGGTTGATAACAGGGTATGTGGGATTTGTCAAATGTTTTTTATTGCCAATTGGAGGCAGACAAAATCGATTGACAGTCAACGAAATCATCACTTGAAACAATTTCAAAACGAACTATTAGCCGAGTTTTTCATATGAATTCAACAGAGACAAAATATGTCGATCTGAGCTTGAAAAAATTGTTTTTTGAAAATCAAAACCAACCGATCAACATCAAATCCATTTTCAATACCAATCCAACTCATACAAGCAATCGTGCTAACTCAAGACACGCAACAATCATATCAAAACAAGAACGAATCGAAGCGGTTTGGATTTGACACAATCGTTAAAAATCAACACAGCTCCCGATTATAGCAAGTAGATCTTTTGCATAAGTCAAAGATAATCAAAATCCAAACGAGAATAATGATTCAATGCAGAACAGAGTCATTTTGAGTTTATTAGATTACATCGTATTTATCGACCCAGTCACTAATAATGACGCACAACACATATAAAGGATCATACCAATTTAAGCCCACGAAATCGTTCCAAAATCAAACCATAAGAACTAAATCAGATCCGATAGAAATCGTACCAAATAAAAACATATCTGTGCTCTGATTTTAGCACAAAAATCTCCTATACAGGTCAGATACAATCAAAATCTTGAACGAAACCAAACCCCATTGATCACATTAATTCAAACCAACATAATTTTTCTAAAGCAAACCACACCAAGTCAAAACCAATATATCGCTTATACTAAACAGGGCACAACAAAATCACATAACCAAATCATAACCACATTTGATTTTAGCAGAATGAATCTATTGTACAGGATCCACAACATAACCGTTTTTGATAATCAAACTATGAAAGAATAATTTCGAATAAAGAACAGAACTAATCGAAACCCAAAAACCAATTCATTATATTAATTCAAGCCACTCATAAAATGAAATTAGAATTGAAATTCATACCTAGATAATAGGAAACGACTTGGTCATGATAATTTGGAATTGACGAAGGCTGTTGTAGCTTCAACATTCCTAAAAACAATCGAACCAGTGGTTTTTTGCTTCTTGTCATTAGCCTGAAGCTTGTCCCTTTCTTTTGATAGCACTGTGACTTGGTCTTCTAATGATTTGATCTTTGATTGTAGTAAGGGGACATCAGTGAAATAACGCTCTATCCACACATTGCATTGGATGCATGACGATTGCTCGGGCTTCGATGACACAGGCGAGGGTTTGTGTAAGCCACTAGGGGTTTCATTATGTAGCCTGATTCCTGGGTAGTTAGGATTGTTCTTTATGCATGGGGGCAAATTAGATACATAGTCATAGGGGTGCTCGGAGCATAAGCCATGGGAATAAGGGTACTCTCCATCTAGGAAGCACTTGATATCTGAATTCGAGTCCTCACTCAGAACTATGGGATTTTGATCGACGTTAGGCTTAGGTTTATTCCGAGCAAGTCTCGATATCAATAGAGCATTTTTCTTACCCTTGTTGTCAACAGTAGGATTACCCTTGAATCTCTCACTCACAAGCTTCTTAACATCCTCCATCTTGTCTTTTGTGCACGGGTTGGTTAGGGTATCGGGTAGGTCGATGTCAGGGCAAACCGAGGGTTTGGCAGGGGGTAGGAGGATATGGAATGACACGGGTGGCCCGACCATGGTCTCACTGACCACAGACATGTCGATTTGGACAGACTCTGAATCAACAAAGTCATTTCGAGATAGAAAATCTTACCAATTATCATCGTGAAGGTTTAAATGGTGGATGACGATGAGTCTAATCAAACCATGGTGAAACAAGTTGTCGTCATCCTTCTCACGTTTAAACCTCTTAGCCATTTTGTAAAGACTACGTAAGAAGTAATGTGACATGTTCAAAGGATAACCCATGAAATTCTTCAACAATCAGAGCTGATAAAGAAAAACCAATCCATACCAACCTTCACAGGTCACGAATTGTTTAACCATTATAAAAAGATCGTGCCACCTGGGTTTAAGGGTGGAAATAGGCATACCTTTGTCACAGGATGTAACCTTTCATGATACGAATAGAAAAGGCCACGACACTTCATCAACTTTGGAGTTTTTAAACCATCGCTGGCCCGTGGCTGCTAGTCCTGTAGTAGAGCTAATGAACTCTTCATTGAGTTCAAGTTGAATGTCACCTACTTTATCCCTACACCCATAAAAGGTAAGGGAGAAGTTTTGTGCAACAAAAATATTGAAACCCTCGAACCTCTATATAAAAACCAACCAACCATTGTTCTCCAAATCCTTACAGGCATTATCAAAGAGTAATAGAGCTTGACTACCATTCGGCTCAATACGGACCACCGGTGCCATTGAGAGGAGCACACAGTGAGCAAGGTGTAGGGGTTAGGGTTTGAACATAGTAAACGCAGGGGTAGAATGCTCACAGGCTTACCCAAAAACACCAGGAGTGACCCGGGATAGGGGGAAACATTTATGACAGAATCTGCGAAGGTGGTGGAGCTATTTCGGCCCATGCAGAACAATGATTACCCATAGTACAACCGTCGGTACGTATAACTATTCAAATGACAATGCATATGTATTAAAAAATTATGCCATTCAATCAACCAATGAAACCTATGGTAAGTGGATAAATGTTTACACGAGCCATAGTTTTAGTTTCAAAACCAAAGAAATAAAATGAAATCATATCATGGGTTTGACCATATGAACTATGTGTTGTATAAAATGATTTATACCAAGGGTTTTGCCACAACACAAATGTGTTTTTGTGAAATCAATGTGCCAAGTGAATTGATCAAAGAACATATAAATCCAAATCACCAATGCATCATAAACTCAATCAAAAGAATATCACCACAGTCTTGTAAACGAAGTTCCACTAACAAATAAGAATGCCAAAAGAATAATGATCTTAGAATCTTTTCAATTGTGTAACGATAAATAAATTGGAAAACACAATGAGTATATAAACAAGAGCGATTATAACAATCTAATGATGTTTTTAATATGACTTCGAAAACTAGTGTTTTCACGCTTGCAGTCATGAAAACAAGAACCAAGGTAAGTGTGCAAACGCATATAAAACAATAGTGTCGTTTTATTGAAAAGATTGCGACAAAATCAAAGTTTGCAAAACACTAGTGTAGGTAGCTTATAAGGACAGTGTAAAAATGTGAATTGGCTACCAACATGTAGATCCTTTTTTCATTTTGGTTTCCATGCCATTGCTAATGATTATAGGCTCGGGAGTCCATTTTTAGTCATTCCTGATTACGAGTTTGAGCCTCACTTGCATAATTCATTATTGCTTTTGACCCTCACCCTCAGGACTCCCAAAACAACGGGTCTTCTTTTAAGCTCTTTTTAGACCCTCTAAACATGAAAAGATTGTTGAGCGATCTTGTTTCCCTTCATGCTCGCCAAACTAAAATTCGAAGGCACGTGTGTCCGACAGTAGTTTACCCCTTTTTTGATCAGGAAAGTCAAATGTACGAACAAAGCTATACTCTAGGAGCCTCAGTTCTCTAGAAGAGTATTCTCAGGTATAGATTTAACCTTTTTTTCAGGCCTGAGGGACTAAATTTATGAAAAAGGAACCCCCACAGAGTCCATAGTTAAGATCTTTTTAGACTCCCTAAAATTGAAAATATTGCCGAGTGACCTTGTTTCTTCACACTCGTTAAATTGGTCAAGAAGAACATCCCTTACGGAGTCCATAGTTAAGCTTTTTTCAAACTCCTTAATATGAATAAATTGTCAAGTGATCTTGTCTTTGTCACACTCATTAAAATGGTTTTGAATAGATGTATTTTTGGTATTATTTTACCCCTTTTTCGAACCGACTAGACTACCTTCGAAAAAGGTACCTCAGTGGAGTCTCCTTTTACGTTTTTTAAGACTCTCTAAAAATGAAAAACCGCTGAGCTTACCTTCTATGGGCTCGTTAAAATTACATCGAAGGAAGTTATCATTATGTCTTATTAATCACTTTTTAATTCCCGCGTCTTTGGCCTAATGCCTGCTCCATGTTTCTCTCAATTGAACCATCTAAAGCATGGCTTATATGCAATCTATGTAGCACTTTGCCTCTGCGTCTTGACACCTTGACCCATGGAGGATTTTTCCCGAGTGTCCTTTTCCTTCATATGTCCCCTTGCTTTGAGCATCAATGTGTTCCTTGTGATTGGAACTAGTATGTATGTGACACTCGTTCCTCCTTTGTAACATAGCATTCTTTTATTCTTTTTCAAGATTTCCAAAATTATTGAAAAAGACAAAAAAATCAAATATACCCCAAAAAGAGGAAGGGAAAAGTATTTTCTTTTTGTTGACAACACAATGCATCGCCCTTGGACAACACACATCCTTTCGTTTTTTCATCACGCTCTAGGATTCAATATGACCTTAGTAATTTGTTCCCTCTACATAGAGTTATGTCCTCTGCTGTTTGGTTATCCTTCCAAACATATGGAGAGTTTGTGTTGCCTCCGACATCGTGAACTTATGTCAATGCCATGTTGCCTGAGTCTCATATTTTTTCATGCTTTTGTCCAAGGGAAGTCTTACTAAAACTTGAGTCATCCCTTCTACAGTTTATCTCTTGTCCTCATGGCCAACCACCCCAAAAAACCAATCAATTCCTTGCTCAAAATCAATGAAGTTCTCTGCTTGATCACATATATCCTCTTGTCTATTCCAAACGAGCTGACGAATACCTCTAGGTAGTGAAGTCGTACACTGATATTACACTCCTACCCGATTTTTGAATATTTTGAAGTTGTTTCTCGAGCTCTGAAGACCTCATCTCCAACCAGCAGGCATCATTGGCTTCTTGAAAATGGATACTATACATGTATATATTTTGATTTTGAGATGTATATCCATTGTGTATTGCTCGCAACTACACTTTATATAGTTATATGACATGGATCTGCAGTGTATTTGATTGGGAGCCATGATTTTATTTCATCCCGAGTATGGGTATGCTTGCCTCGGTGAGACAAATTGTTATTTTGTAGATGGAACCTACTGAACTCTGGTCCCTGGGCTCACTCGCTTCATACATTGGTGAATATTTGTAATGTATTTCGGCCATTAGATGCTCTTATGACCTCACACATTAGGGGGCATCTGTTATAACCCTAAACTGCACCAGACATGCATACCTGGCATCTGGCCATCTTACTTGCTATCTTTTCCAAGCCATCACTGAGAAACTCTTCTAAAAAACATTTTTTTGAAGGTGTATGTGCCTTGCACCACTACTTCCTGCGTACACACACTTTTTGCACCACTACATCTCACGTACACTCACAAAAAATTGTGAAAAATGAAAATTGAAAAGGGATATGGGTTTCCGGGTCATTACTTAATCAGTTGATCACCCATAGCTAGTCACCCCAACCGTTACTATCTCTTTTGGCCTATAAAAGAAGGTGTTGGTGCCCCATTCCATGGGAGGCACGAGAGAATAGAAACTCTACCCATTTCAATATTCCCCCTTTGCCCCAATATTTTTCAACCACATTATCAGTTTGGACCAAAATTCATTCTTCCTCCTTTGCAAACCCTTGCCATTTACCTAGAGAGAACTAAAGAAGAGAAGAATATGTGGAAGCAATTGGTGCATGGTGAAGAGGATCCCGGGACCGAGTTCGAGGAGCAGTTTCGGTCTCATGTTGTAAACGACTTTTGTGAGATTAATATAAAGAAGTACTTTTTCCATCCTGCCAAATGACGTCTTAAATATTTATGATTTGTTTACATTTCTTGATTATGATTTCTAACCCACTAATCCATATGTAGAATGCATGCTTGTAGTTTCTTGTTTGTATTTTGGTGAATGTGGGTCAGCCTTGGGAGGAGACTTGCAATTGGGAAAAAACCAAGCACAAAGGGATCAACTCCGGACATGGAGTTTAAGGTATGCCTATCAGATCCCTACACTTTGTCTTTTATGTATGATTGTTGGGTAATGACAGGATAGTTGATAAAAAGTAGGAGACTTTAGATGATTATCTCTTCCTGCACTTTAGAACCCTAGTGTAGTCCATAGAGGGGTTTTCCCACTATAGCAACTGTCGCTAGGGTTACTAGCAGGTGTAGTTGCAAAACCCTAAAACCTCTTTCCAAACACCTTATGATGGAACACCTTACTCAAGGAGAGGATGTTCTAGTACGCGCACACCTATTGGCACTCTAAAAAGGAAAAAACATCAAGGTTGAGATTTTGGGTCAAAGTTAATGTTTGACCAATCAAATTCAAAGTTTTACCAGCTATCAGTCAACATAAATCATGAATGAAAAGATGGATCAATTACATTATTCATATTTTACAGGAACTCTTAAAGGTGACATGTGGATAATTGAGAGTGGAGCTTCCAGGCATATGACAAGAGACTAGGTCAAGCTCTCCAGTCTAAATGAAAAGAAGACATCCTACAAGGTAGAACTTGGAGATAATAACACCTATTCGGTCGAAGGAATTGGTCAAGCCTCCATCAAATTGAAAACAGGTAACAATGTTCATTTGAGCAATGTCTTATATGTACCTGGTTTAAAAAATAATCTTGTATCTATATATTTCCTAGAAGACAAAGGAAATAGAATAACCTTTATATATGGTGAAGTACTATCTTGGTCTAGAGACTCTAGCATAGAGAATGTTAGAGTTATTGGAACTCGTGAAGGAAGACTATACAAACTACTAGAATGTAATGATGAACATCTTGTACATGATGAAGTCAATACCAATGAAATTTGGCATAGAAGGTATTCTCATCTTAACTATCAATCATTACCTTTCCTCAGGAATATGGTTGAAGGAATAGCAGAACTACAATCTACACATGAAGGAATTTGCAGAGGATGTGCTCTTGGTAAAAATGTTAAGAATTCATTCTCAAGAAACAATAATAGATCTAAGGAAATCCTAGATCTAATACATTTAGATGTTTGAGGTCCGATGTTAGTAAAATATCTAGGATCTTCCCTTTATTATGTAATCTTCATGGACAATTACTCAAGAAAGACTTGGTTATATATCCTAAAGACAAAGGATGAAGTTTTCAGCAAGTTTCAAGAATTCAAAGAGAAATAGAAAACCTCACAAGCAATAAAATCAAAACTTTGAGAACATATAATGGAGGAGAATACACATCCAAGGAATTTGTTGCCTTTTTCAAATCAATAGGGATTAGGAGGGAGCTAATCATTCCTCATAATCCTAAAAAAAATGGTGTAGCAGAAAAGAAGAATAGATCCATTGAGGAAATCGTGAAGGAACAAATGAATGATCAAGTTTTGTCCATGTATTTATGTGGAGAAGTAGCCATGAAAACAATATACGTTCAGAACATAAGTCCCCACCTCATATTGAAGGATATGACTCCAGAAGAATCCTTCTTAGGAAAGAAACCCAATATGGAACACTTAAGAATATTTGGGTTCCCTGTTTACATTCATATCTCCAAGGATAAAAGGAAGAAGCTATAACCCTCAGAAAATAAGGGCATATTTGTTGGATATATAGTGAATCATCCAAAGCCTACAAAATCTATATCCCAGAACAACATAAGGTTGAAGTTAGTAGAGACGTGAATTTCAATGAGAAGATGGCTTTCAATAAATCTATAGAAGAATCCATAGAAGAAGAAGAATATGAAGAGCTTAAAGAAGAAAGAACCTATCTTCCATAAAGTCAAAAAGAAGAACCATAACAACTTGATAATCCGATGCAACCATGTGAACCTATTGAATTAGTCATTGTATCCAAAAATAAAAAAAACGTCTAGCTTGGATTGAAGCTATTCTACAAGAAGCAAAAAGACTCAAATCCCCAAGTGGCACCTTTAGAGAAAGAAAAAAGTCCAAAATATTCTCCAGCTATGTAGCATGTATGACAAATCTTATAAATGAAGAGCCCACCACATTTGAAGAAGAAACAATGGAAAGAATCCATGACAAAAGAACACCAATCCATCATGAAAAAATGGCATATGGGAAATCATGCCCAAACCCAAAGAAAAATCAATGGTAACTTCAAAATGGGTCCATAAAATCAAACATGCAGGAGATGAAAGCATGGACAAATAGAAGGCAAGCTTCATAGCTAGAGGGTTCTCCCAGAAGGAGGGAGAATATTATGACGAAACCTTTGCTCATGTTTCCAAATATACTTCTATTAGAGCCATTATATCTCTTGACGCCTCCATGGAATGGACTCGACATTAGATGGATGTAAAGACAACTTTCCTCAATGGAGAAATTGAAGAAGTATACATTGAAAAACCTCAAGGATTTGAATTACATTCCAGAGATACTCATATTTTTAGGTTAAAGAAATCCCTGTATGGACTCAAGAAAGCTCCAAGAGATTGGTATTCCAAAATAGAAAACTACTTAATAAGACTTGGTTTCTCTAAGATTCTCCCAGGTCCAAATCTCTACTACAAAGTTGTAAACAATGCACCTGTGATTCTACTGCTATATGTTGATGACTTATTCTTGACAGGTGTAGAGTCTCTCGTCACCCAATGTAAGAAGGAACCAACTTCTTAGTTTGATATGAAATATCTTGGTCTCATGCACTATTACTTGGGACTAGAAGTATGGCAGAAGAATGGTGAAGTATTTCTTAGACAAGGATAGTATGTAGTGAAGATTCTTTAGAAATTTGGAATGATGGATTGCAAATCCATGGACTCTCTTATGAACACAGATATAATAAAAGTAAGAGACTTATATCTGATCTGGTAGACCCATCCCTATATTGTAAATTGATTGGTTCGTTGATGTATCAAGTAAATACTCGACCAGATATTTTCTTTGTTGTAAACACCTTAATCCAGTTCCAGGTGGAACCTAGACATGAGAATTGGATAGATGCAAAGCATGTTCTAATATATATTCGTGGGATGTTAAAATATGGTTTAAGATACACCTCATCCAGTGATACATAACTTCATGGATTCATAGACTTAAATTGGGAAGGGAGTGCAAAAGACATAAGGAGTACTTCAGGGATGTGTTTCAGCTTGGGATCTATTATGATATCATGGGCCAATATGAAACAAAATTACGTCACACTCATCACAACATAAGAAGAATATATCACATCATGTGAGGCATGTATTGAAGTTGTATGGTTGAGGAAGTTGATTTCGAGATTATTTGATTTGGTAGCAGATTCGACTGTAATATACTATGACAATCAAAGTTGTATAAGGATATTATAACACCCAATGTTTTATGATCGGTCGAACCATATTGAGATCAAATAATACTTTATTCGTGATAAATTCCAGGAAGGAGAATTTAAACTCGAGTATATCTCCATAGATGAGCAGGTAGCAGACATTTTGACAAAGCTATCGGAGATAAAATTTGCGTACTTGAGGGATAATATGGGGCTCATTGAGATAACTCCTTTAGCTAAAAGGGAAGAGATAACTCCCTAGGTTGGGAGGGAGCACCGATATATATTATTGATTCATGGGCATTCATTTTCCAGTTTGGAAAATGGTCTAGGTTGGGCAGTTCCTTTCTAGTTCGGAAACTGGTTTGATATTTCTGATGGACAAGAATTTTCCATTTCAGAAAATGGTCCAGATTGAACAACCATTTTCATAATGAAAATGGTCTGATAGATTGTTGATGTACCATAGACAGTGATTCCCCTTGTTTCCAATGTGGGGGAATGGTCTAGGACAATCATTCTTCTTAGAAGTCACTCTGAGTAGTGGTCAAATAGAATGGTTTGCCTCACCAGACAGTCATTCTTTTGAAGTTCACAGTTGTGAACAGTTTTGAAGAATGGTCTGTTTTGGAGGTTGGTGCAAGATAGTCATTTCCCTAGGAAATGATCTAGATAGTCATTCCTTAGGGAAGAATCATTCTCTCTAGGTTGCACTATGATTAGTGTCAGAGGAATGGCCCATTTAGGTTGAATGTTCTAGGTTCAACAATCAAAGACATACATCCCCTAGGGTAGACTCATTCTCTCCAAGTTTCCCTATGATTAATGCTGGAGGAATGGCCCAATTAGTTGAATGGTCCAGGCTCATAAATTAGGGACAATTATTCTTCTATGCTTGAGAAGAATAGTCCATATAGCCCATGGATGATGTTTTACCTTCTGAGGGATTATGCTCTTCCATATCTCATAGATGTGAGTGGAAAAATGGCCCAGATGACTCAGTTTATATCATGATATTGTTTTTGCAGATTGATATCAGATGATATGATTATTATAGAGACTGTATGTCTCTGGATAGTAGTTGTATACTATTGTGGTGGATGTGATCCACTGATAGTGACTATGTATCACTAGCTAGTAGCAGTGTGCTACTGAGAGTGGTTGTGTACCACTGGATAATAGTTGTATACTATTATGAATAGACACAGTTGTGTTCTATTGGATGACATTGTTCCGATTTCCATGGAGACTATCTAGTTGGATAATGATGATGATGCTATCGGTTGAATGGTTTGTTTGTGTTCAAGACCATTTCCTTTTATACCTCCCTAGCTAGGAGGGAGAGTTGATATTATGGTAGCTGTGGGAGGTATTAACCTTCACTTGTAACCATTAATGAAACTAGAATATTCCATGAAGAAAGAAGAAACCTTAAAGCATTGGACATAATCCTAGAAGACAATTCAGCTAAACAAAATAATTAATATTGAGTTTTTAGCCTCCAGAAAGAGAAATTGGCCCAGACAGCTAAGGAGCACCAATATAAATACATGACGCCAGAGCTCATTTGGTATTCACAAATCGCAACTGCATAAATTTAGTAGTGCGCAAGTCTAGAGAGTAGCTACAACTACTGCAACTTGTAACTTTGATCTTTCTGGGTTGGAATTTCTAATCAGTCTTGGTTCTCTTTTCTTGGTGCATTAGCCTTGGTCAACTATTGATTTTCTACCAAAATTCTTCTCTCTGTCAAGGTTAAGGTGCTCAGGGGTGGCATTGGTGCCTATGGTTCGGTGACAATATTGCTATATTGTCTATGGTTAAATGAGCACACCCAATTTTATAACAGTTGGAAAGGTAGGTGTTAGGGTGGATCCTAAGAAGATTGAATTTATGCAAGATTGGCCTTGCATAAAGACTCTCAAAATATTGAGTGGATTTTTGGGTTTAATAGGCTATTATCGCAAGTTTGTTAAGAAATATTGAAACATTGCGGCACCTCTCACTGCTCTCCTTAAAAATAATTATTTCACTAGGACTCCAGTAGATGATCAGGCCTTTCAAACCTTGAAGGAGGCCATGTGCACCACTCCAGTGCTGGCCCTTCCTGATTTCAAAAAGACTTTTGTCCTGGAATGTGATGCTTTAGGGAGAGGAATTGGATCAGTCCTTATGCAAGAGGGTCGGCCTTTGGCCTTTACCAGGAAACAACTGTCAGAGTGACATTTGGGCCAATCAATCTATGAAAAGGACATGTCGGTTGTTCTTCATGCAGTGTGTTAGGTAGCTAGAGAGGTAGTGGAGGCCATTCAATGTAAGGTGGACTAGGTCCACTATATTATTAAATAATGCCCATTATGGTAGTAAGATATAATAAATGGGTAGTTAGATATAATAAATGTAAGAGGACTTCTTAGAAGGTTTTGCTTCTAGAAGATTCCTCCTTTAGAATGTTCTTAGGTGATGGTAGCACTATATAAAGGGGTTAAAGCAATGTAATGGGATATGAAGAGAAGTATTGTAATTGGAGCTGAAGATTACTAGGAGGAATCCCCCTCAAAGAGGAAAGTGAATAGGAGTGGATCCCTTCCATAATAGGATCTATTGTATGGTATTTCCCTACCCCAACGGTTTTGATATAATAAAGTGTGGTTCTTCTATATTGTTCTCTGAATATTTGTGGTATTTATGTATGCAAGTATTTGGTACTTAACATAGTGGATATTTGGCTCCCTTATATCTTGGGGAAGCTCTTCCAAATTAAGACAGATCATCAAAGCCTCAAGTATTTTCTGGAACAATGCCCTTCCTCCCCGGAGCAACAAAAATGGGTGACTAAGCTCTTTGGATATGATTATGAGATCATTTACAAGAAATGAAAAGACAATGTCATTGTTGATGCATTTTCATGGAAATATGAAGATGAAGGGTCCCTTTTTCCCTCTGCTTCATTGTACCATATTGGCTCCAAGTTGTTCTCTAGGAATGGCTACAAGATCCAAAAAAATTTCATCTAATCCAACAATTGTAGGCCAATTCTCTAGTTTCCCTAGGGTACTCTTAGCATAATGATGAGCTTCACTACAAAGGTCATTTGTATTTAAGTAAATAGTCACAACTTAAATCCACAATACTTTTTGAGCTTCATTCTACACCCACAGTTGGGCACTCTGGGTTTACCAAAACCTATGACCGGTTCAAACATTATTTTTCCTGGAATGGTATGAAACATGATGTTCACAATTTTGTGGCAGAATGTGATGTCTTTCAACATCACAAGGGAGAAATTATCAAAGCTCCTGGAAAACTACAACCGCTTCCAATTCCACCTGCTATTTGGAGGGTGTTGACGGGCGAAATTGACTGTCCGTCAACTGGGAGAGTGGAACCGGTCCGGGGTTGTCTAAATAACCCAAGCCGTTTGGAATGGACCACCCTGACGAGTTTAACGGCTCCGTTGGCCGCTCTAAGGTCTTCTATGAAAACCAAAGAGAGAATTGATCTGAGCTAAGTAATCTAAATGAAACTAACTAAACTAAATAAGTAAACTAAAACTAACTAAAAGAAATTAACTAAAATAAAGGAAACTAGAAACTAATAAAACAAAGAAAATGAACTAATATACTAAATATAAGCTATTCTAACTATTCTATCTATAAACTACTAATTACTATCATAATAACTCAAATCAACTATCTAATTATCAGCTACAATATTTCTTATTCACAAATGTACACTATGAACAATCTACAGATTTAATTAAAACCTGCAAAACTCATGTATATTCTCTTCCCTAAGACATCCAAGAATTTCTTTTTGATTTTTATATTTATGAAAAGGAAACAAACATTACTGAAATTAAACAATCTAATATGTTTTATAAAAATTAAACAATCTAATATAAATCTAATTAAACTACTTAATCAAAATAGTAAACAAAAAACTAATTGACCTGGAAACACTCCAAGTCGGCCCTGTGTATGATGACTTCTAAGTTGGTCGGAGGAAGAAATCCACACCGTTTAGTCCTTAATCTTCTCGTAAACGATCAGCTATGCTGCTCCTTGAAGTGTTTTACAGGACAAACAAGACATAAAAGAAAATCATAACAATCTTCTAATGATAAATCTCTGCAATAAGGGAAACCTATTATGCAGAAAACTTATATAACAATTCAATCTATGAAGAAGACAAAGCTATCATTCACAAAATGAATCAACAACTGTTATGTCTTTTATCTATTTGGAAGAGACAAGATATGGATAACAGTAATAAAATTATATCATTTGCATTTGATTTA
>JZKD02S0035828.1:132364-147958 GCA_000966675.3 Picea glauca
ATTTAGATAGCTAAAGTAGTCATAAACCATAAGCAAAGTGATATACAAAACTTGAAACAAAATGTTGATATATTGAGAAGCTAAAGCTATGACAAAACATCAATTCTGTTCCAGTTTGTATCAGAATTACGTATCCTTGTTCTCCCACGAATGAGGATGATGATTATTACAAAAATCATAAGTATATATAGGTCTCTTCACAAGGTAAAACTTCCTTGTGGATAATATCAAGTTGTTTTACATAATCTGGGAAATATCCCAAAATCCTCTAAACTAAGCAAATAAAATGCAAGTGAAATCTTGGAAATATCTCCTAACTGCTCATGAACTCCACTGCAAATTCGAATTGACCTGCAATAGACCACAAATATTAAATTAGAAAGATATTTTCATTAAGAAAACAATAAAAATTGATCCTACAGACTTAGCTACAGAATCATCTGATTCTGTAGCTAGTCTAAAATAGCATACAGAATCAAAATAAAAATTAAATCAAATCTTTTTTAAAGGAATCAAATCCAAGTTTATTTCTAATAATCATTCAAAATGAATCACTAATGATTCAAATAAGTTTATCATTTTAATTAAACAAAATCAATAGTGATTGAATTGAAACAAGGTAAGAATGCTCTGTTTTTTCGATTGCCATAAAATCGGGTCAAATAGTAACCAAATTGTTTCATATCAAAACGAAATTGATAGAAAATCATATCATATGTGATTCACTCATTATATCTATCATGATATAACAACAGATTCGTATTGTTCAATTGAATTCATAGATGGAAAGACTGTTATGATTATGTATAAATAAATCATATGCAACAGCTTCAACTCAACCAAATTCATGATTGTTTACTTGCAGGTCAACATACAGGATCGTAATAGAATCAACAGAGATTAGAATTGTAAACTGGGAAAATAATCAAAACGAATCACAACCAAGTTTAATTATAGGAATAAATCATGAATCTGATACAGTCAATTTCTTTTTTCAAATCAAATTTGTAACTAAATATTCATTGCCAATCCAACCAAAAACAGAGTCGTTCTAACAGCAAACTAAAATGAATTAACAGGCTGGGTTTTAGCGTGACTGTTATGAATTGAATCCATTCATGATTTGGGTGAATTTGTATAGAATCATTTTAATAACAATCCAAACTGTATTCGAGTTGTTCGAAAACCACTTGTTACCAATCAAAGCATATACATCATAACCAAATCGAATTGAAATGTAGTTGCGTTTAAAATTGCAGTATGAAAAACAACTTGTGCTCGGAATATATGCAAATGAATTCACTTGACAGCAGAGTATCTATTTTGGCTAAATAAATCAAATCAAATCCACACCACTAACCATTACAATCTAGTAAAAATCTATGAATAAATCAAATCGAAAATCTTTCTATTTTTATCAAAACGAAACTATTATATCAATCCTAGTGACTCACAAAACTAGAAATGGTGTTGAGATACATACCAGGGTAGAAAGAAAATGCTTCTTATGATAGACTACTTGATGAATCTGTAGATTGATCAAGGGTTTCAACAAGAAGTTGAAGCACAAGGTTGAACAGGCAGAAGGGATTTGAAGCATAGGTCTGGAGAAATGATAAGCATTTTGGCAAATGCTCACAGACTCAAAACGCATGTTCCAGCCACTGAAAAATTGACCTGGAAAATGAGAGCTAGATCTCTGTATCCACTCAATTTCTGAGGAAAAATCTTGAGATGAGGGTAAAGAGGCTAAAAACGGTTCTGGGTTTTCAACCGTTCGATCTGATTCAACACCATTTGCCCAGAATCGCTCACGCAAAAACGTGACTCTGGGGGAAATTATGGGGCAGTCTTTTCTGGCAAAATGAAACCAACACCAACTTTGAACACTAGTGGGGTTCAATTCACCCTTCAGAAGCCAAGAGATAACACACAGTGAGCTAGGCTAAGGGACAAGGGTTTGAACACAGTAGGCTTAGAGATTCTCCCAAAAATCAACAGAGGTAATCCTGGTAAGGAGGCAAGCATTAATGCAAAGTGTGTGAGGGTGATAGAGCTTACTTCTTCCATGCATAAGAGTTATTGCCAATAGTACCACCACCAATTTCATAGCTATTCAACCCATCATAGAATAGTTCGACCATTATGTGAATTAGACGACCAATGAAACCAATGGTGAGTTATAAACCAACACGCATATTCAATATTACACCATAGTTTTAAGCCATAAATCATTCAATAATCAACCATGCGCCGATGTATTCGTAACAACTCATATTCATAATTTAACCAATGTACAAATGGGTTTTCATATAATCAAAACATCAATAGTTATGAAAACATAAACATAGGCATCGAATTACAAAGATATATATAAAAATTTTAATCATAACACCCATGTATCTTATGAAACCAAAGGTTAAATGAATACAAATCCAAATGTATTGCAAACTCAATGAAACCAAGCCACATAATAAATCGAAGCATGAGTAATGAGTACAGATCAAAAGATTTTCCAGCTAGGTAATGATAAGTGAGATGTAAGCGCAAAGGGCATATCAATCAGAAGGATGACAACGTTTCAAACAATGATTCTAATGTGACTTTGAAGAACTAAGTTTTCACGCTTACAGTCATGAAAACAAAACGAAGATAGGCATGCAAAAAGGCGCAAAGAATAAAAGTGTCGTTCATTTGAAAATTGCGACGAAAAATCAATGTTTGTGAAACATTGGTGTAGGCAGCTTATGAGACGATGAAAAATGTGAATTGGCTACCAACAGAGGGATATCTCTATGGATTTTATTGTGGGCTTACCTAAATCAGGAAATAAATCAATCATCATGGTGGTAATTGATCATCTTTCCAAGTATCCTCATTTATGTTCTCTTCAACACCCATTTACCACCTCTATTATGGCTCAAAGTTTCATGGATTAGGTCTTAAAGCTTTATGGCATGCCTCATTCTATTGTTTCTGATCGAGACCCCTCTTTCACCAACAATTTTTGGCAAGAACTGTTAAGTCTACATGGCACCCAATTGCATCTCACACAGCTTATCATCCCTAGACTGATGGTGAAACAGAAGGTGTCAACAAGTGTTTGGAAACATATTTGAGGTGTTTTGCATCAAAAATGAAAAATCAGTGGGATCAATGGCTACCACTAGCTAAATGGTGGTTCAACACTTCTTACCATACAACTACCCACATGACTCCTTTTGAAGAAGTATATGGACAAAATCCAAATTTAGTTCTCTCATACCTTCCAGGTGTCTCGAAGGTCCAGGCCGTTGACCAAACACTTACAGTTCGAGAGGATATTCTCCATACTCTCAAAGAGAATTTGGTCATGGCGCATAATCGCATGAAGCAATAGGAAGACCAAGGTCACTTTGAATGCCAATTTGCTAAAGGAGACCAGGTTTTTCTTCAACTACAACCTTATAAGAAAAATTCCATCAAGGATGACCATTTTCAGAAACTGGCTCCCAAATTTAATGGTCCTTATACCATTCTCGAGCATGTGGGATAGGTGGCCTATTAGTTATCTTTTCCTAGTCATTCTAAGCTCCATCTGGTTTTTCATGTCTCCTACTTAAAGAAGGTGATTGGAACTCAGTGCCAAACTCAAACCAGCCTTCTCGAGTTGGATGAAGAAGGCTCCATCTGGTTGCAACCATAATTATTTTTGGACCAGTGTGAGCATCGTTTGTGTCAGCGCACCATTAAGGAAGCATTAGTCTAGTATAAAGATACCACTCCAGTAGATGCCACTTGGGAACCAACTACCATTCTACAACAATTTCCTCATCTTAAGCCTTGAGGACAAGTCTGTTTTTACAGGGGAGGACATGTTATGGACCTAACCTCCCTAACCCCTCACATAGGTAGAATAATATATTTCCATGTAATAAATGACAATATTAATAAGGCCTAGCAATAAGGAAGATTAAGTCAAATGTAAGAATACCTAATAGAAGCCTCCACTTCTAGAAGGATCTTCCTCTAGATTGTTCTTTTGGATAGACATATTTAGTATAAATAGAAGTAAAGGGTATGAGAAGTTTTGTCTTGAATATTATTGTAATAGAGCTCTTCTCTACTGGAGGTTTCCCCCTTGAAGAGGCAAGTGAACATTTCTATCATTAATCAAGGTGCTCTTTTTGGTGTTATCCTGGTATTATTTTAGTATTGTTCTAGTTATATTATTGTTGTTTTTCTATTTCTAGATGAAATATTTTTGTTCTGCATAATATTTTATATTTGGAATATTACTCATGGAAGGCCAAACACTTGAGGAACTGGCCATAATTCTAACTACGTGGGCATGTGTTGTCACAACCAAACAATATCCACCTTGACAAGAATTTCCCGATACCTTTCCCAACAAATAAAACATCGACTTCCTACAAGCCAAGGGAAGCCAAACACCACCGCAACTTCTCTAAAAATATTGGTTGCATGAACATGTCTGCATAGTTTTCTCCAGTATCGAACACTCCACCTCCAATGAATCAACATAACCACAAACCAAATTGTTGCAAACACTGTAGATGATACTCGTTCTTCTTAGATACCGAAGCACCCATTTCCATGCTCTTTACCTAGGTTTTTCATGTGTCCACTGACATCACCAACTTCATGTGAAATACTTGAACATTCCATTACAATCATCAACCTTCCTACGACATTTGTACATGGGAAATATAATCCTTGTATTCCTTACTATCAGGACATAAACTTGCAATGAAAATCTAAAGGGATATTTACTAGTATCACAAAGGTCATATTGAAACTCATCAATGACAACCACAACTTACCATTTTTCCATCTCCGTGTACTTATATGCCTAAGATTTGTTGTGCTACTCCTAGGTACTTCATCTAAAATGTCCTGACAAAATGAGCCTTTAACCTACTAACCGCAACCATGCATCCCTTCCAAAGTCATTTTCATACTCTTCGTAACCCATGAAATTACGCCTCGGACTAAGTTGGATCAAGACCTATCTTCTTGTAAGGACTCGACCTTTCCTACCTTACCTGTTACTCTAGAGGAGGAGGACTCCATGTTGCCTCTGGTTTTTGTAGAACCGATTGCTAGTGACCACACCTTGGAGGCCCTGCTCACGTCATTAGTTTCTCATATCACTGGAATATCCGATCCTAGGCCTATCCCAACTTACCATGGGATGGATTTAATATCAAGTAACAACACTATAGGAGCCTAGACTTCAATAAAGGGGAAACAAATAGATCATGGGAAGGATCTGGCATGGTCTCGAGGTCTAGGAATGGAGCTCTCACCCTTAAAAAAATGGAGTGCACGTAAAAAAGTTGGCTCGGTGTTTTCTTCTTCCGTTTCACAATCAGTTGTTCAAGACCAAGAGGCACTTAGAGGCATGAAATCCCTTGCATGGGAAAAATCATGATTCTCCTCTCTCTCAATCTTAGAGGGGTAGGAGGGCCCCTAAAATTGGCCTCCCTGAAAAGGCTCTTAGAGAAATCACACCCTACTATTATTTTCTTTCAAGAAACCTTAGTGGAGGCAGATAAGGATAAAAAGTTCATGTTTACTCTCAAACTAGATTGGATGACCAATGCAATTAATTCTGTTGGAAATTCTAGTGGTCTCCTAGCTTCATGGGAACCTACATGCTTTGAGTTAGTGCTGACCCTAAGTGTTGGAGGGATGTTTTTGACAGGTTCTTGTTTAGCTACAAAAAGGAAGTTGTCATTGTTGAATGTCTATGGACCATGCAAAGATCAAAAAAATTTCTAGGAAAAGGTTGATAGAGTTGGTATATTAGCAACTGATGACTTAGTTTTGGCTTGTGATTTGAATATAACTACAAGCTCAGAGGAAATTTGGGGTGAAAATGCCCTGGTCGACTCATTGGTGGGCTACTTCTCAGGTTTATTTTCAAAATATAATTTGGTGGACGTGGCTCTTGCCGAGGTAGTGCTGAAGTGGATAAATGGCCATAGGAAAGGTTTGGAAAGCATCTCAAAGAGACTCGACATGATCTCAGTGGCGAAGAAAGTACTACATACTACTGGTAGATTCCATGCATGGGTCGAGTATCCTTATATCTCTAACCATGCACCTATTTTCCTACAGTTGGTAGATGACAGAAATAAGATGGTTTATCCCTTTAAATTTAACCCATCTTGGTTACATGATGAATATTTTGAAGCTTTGGTTAGGGAGGTTTGGACGGATACATCATTGTCACAACATGAGGGTGCTCAGAGCAGATTTGCAAAAAAACTCTCAAGACTGAAAGAGTGGACAAAAACCTGGTTAAAGGTAAGCAAATATAGGGACCACATGGAAATGGAAAAACTAGAAGTTGGCATTGCAAATCTTCTTCGTCAAAAGGCTCTTGGTTTTTAGTCTATAGACTATGAGTCAAATCTGTAACCTGGAGTTTGATCATAAGAAGAAGCTTCTTGAGGAGGAGGAGCGATGGAGACAAAAAAATAGAGCTATATGGATCACTAGTGGAGATAAGAACACTAATTTCTTCCATTGGTTCGCCAGTTATCGGAGGAACAAAAAACATATTTGGGAGATTGAGGATGAATCGAGTAAAGTACATAGGCAAATGGAGGACATCAAGAAAGTTTCTTACAACCATTTTAATTCATACTACAAGGCATTTGATTCACTTCTCAATGAGGAATAGGTAGAGACTGCAAGACTTTTCCCAAGGATGGTTAAGGAGGAGGATGCTACAGTTCTTGAAAATCCTTGCACATTGGAGGAAATTCTAGTAGTTCTAAAAGGGTTCTCAAAGGACAAAATTCTTGGACCAAACGGTTGGTCGGTCGAATTTTTCCTATATTGTTTTTTATCTAGTTGGGCATGATCTACTATAGATGGTGGAGGAATCTCTCCTAAAAGGTAAAGTTCAAAAGAATTTAAATGCCACTTTTATTGCGCTGATCCCAAAAGTAAACTCTGCTAGAACTTTTTCTGATTACCGTCCTATTGTGCTTTGCAATTTGTGCTATAAGATAATATCAAAATTAATTGCAATAATATTTCATCCCATTCTCTCTCAAGCTATGTTAGATGAACATCTGGGCTTCCTCGAGGGAAGGAAGATCTCAGATGCCATAGGCACGACCCAGGAATGTTTACACAACATTAAGATAAAAAAGCTTCAAGCAATTATTTTGAAATTAGACTTAAAAAAGGCATATGATTGTATCAATTGGGATTTTCTTAGGCTTGTTCTTATACATAGTGGATTCGGCTTGGAAATTACAAATTGGATTTGGCTTGGAATTTATACATAGACATATTTATTATAAATAGGAGTAAAGGGTATGAGAAGTTTTGTCTTGAATATTATTGTAATAGAGATCTTCTCTACTAGAGGTTTCCCCCTTGAAGAGGCAAGTGAACATTTCTATCATTAATCAAGGTGCTCCTTTTGGTGTTATCCTGGTATTATTTTAGTATTGTTTTGGTTATATTATTGTTGTTTTGCTATTTCTAGATGAAATATTTTTGTTCTGCATACTATTTTATATTTGGAATGCTACTCATGGAAGGCCAAACACTTGAGGAACATGCCATAATTCTAACTACGTGAGCATGTGTTGTCACAACCGAACAATATCCACCTTGACAAGAATTTCCTGATACCTTTCCCAACAAGTCAAACATCACCTTCCTACAAACCAAGAGAATCCAAACACCACCGCAACTTCTCTAAAAATATTGGTTGCATGAACATGCCTGCATAGTTTTCTCCAGTATCGAACACCCCACCTCCAATGAATCAACATAACCACAAACCAAATTGTTGCAAACACTGTAGATGATACTCATGCTTCTTAGATACCGAAGCACCCATTTCCATGCTCTTTACCTAGGTTTTTCATGTGTCCACTGACAACACCAACTTCATGTTAAATACTTGAACACTCCATTACAATCATCAACCTTCCTACTACATTTGTACATGGGAAATATAATCCTTGTATTCCTTACTATCAGGACATAAACTTGCAATGAAAAGCTAAAGGGATATTTACCAGTTTCACAAAGGTCATACTGAAACTCATCAGTGACAACCACAACTTACCATTTTTCCATCTCCATGTACTTCTATGCCTAAGATTTGTTGTGCTACTCCTAGATCCTTCATCTAAAATGTCCTGAAAAAATGAGCCTTTAACCTACTAACCTCAACCATGCATCCCTTCCAAAGTCATTTTCATACTCTTCGTAACCCATGAAATTACACCTCGGACTAAGCTAGATCAAGACCTATCTTCTTGTAAGGACTCGGCCTTTCCTACCTTACCTGTTACTCTAGAGGAGGAGGAATCCATGTTACCTCTGGTTTTTGTAGAACCAATTGCTAGTGACCACACCTTGGAGGCCCTACTCACGTCATTAGTTTCTCATATCACTGAAATATTCGATCCTAGGCCTATCCCGACTTACCATGGGATGGATTTAATATCAAGTAACAACACTATAGGAGCCCAGACTTCAACAAAGGGGAAACAAATAGATCATGGGAAGGATCCGACATGGTCTCGAGGTCTAGGAATGGAGCTCTCACCCTTAAAAAAATGGAGTGCACGTAAAAAAGTTGGCTTGGTGATTTCTTCTTCCATTTCACAATCAGTTGTTCAAGACCAAGAGGCACTTAGAGGCATGAAATCCCTTGCATGGGAAAAATCATGATTCTCCTCTCCCTCAATCTTAGAGGGGTAGGAGGGCCCCTAAAATCGGCCTCCCTGAAAAGGATCCTAGAGAAATCACACCCTACTATTATTTTATTTCAAGAAACCCTAGTGGAGGCAGATAAGGATAAAAAGTTCATGTTTACTCTCAGACCAGATTGGATGATCAATGCGGTTAGTTTTGTTGGAAATTCTGGTGGTCTCCTAGCTTTATGGGAACCTACATGCTTTGAGTTGGTGCCGACCCTAAGTGTTGGAGGGATTTTTTTGACAGGTTCTTGTTTAGCTACAAAAAGGAAGTTGTCGTTGTTGAATGTCTATGGACCATGCAAAGATCAAAAATTTTTCTAGGGAAAGGTTGATAGAGTTGGTATATTAGCAACTGATGACTTAGTTATGGCTTGCGATTTGAATATAACTACAAGCTCAAAGGAAATTTGGGGTGTAAATTCCATGGTTGACTCATTGGTGGGCTACTTCTCAGGTTTATTTTCAAAATATAATTTGGTGGACGTGGCTCCTGCCGAGGTAGTGCTGACGTGGAGAAATGGTAGGAAAGGTTTGGAAAGCATCTCAAAGAGACTCGACATGATCTTAGTGGTGGAGAAAGTACTACAAACTACTGGTAGATTCCGTGCATGGGTCGAGTATCCTTATATCTCTAACCATGCGCCTATTTTCCTACAGTTGGGAGATGACAGAAATAAGACGGCTTATCCCTTTAAATTTAACCCATCTTGGTTACATGATGAAGAGTTCAAAGCTTTGGTTAGGGAGGTTTGGACGGATACATCATTGTCACAACATGAGGGTGCTCAGAGCATATTTGCAAAAAAACTCTCAATACTGAAAGAGCGGACAAAAACCTGGTTAAAGGTAAGAAAATATAGGGACCACATGGAAATGGAAAAACTAGAAGTTGGCATTGCAGATCTTCTTCATTAGAAGGTTCTTGGTTTTCAATCTATAGACTATGAGTCAAATCTGTAACTTGGAGTTTGATCGTAAGAAGAAGCTTCTTGAGGAGGAGGAGCGATGGAGACAAAAAAACAGAGCTATATGGATCATTAGTGGAGATAAGAACACTAATTTCTTCCAATGGTTCGCCATTTATCGGAGGAACAAAAAACATATTTGGGAGATTGAGGATGAATCAGGTAAAGTACATATGCAAAAGGAGGACATCAAGAAAGTTTCTTACAACCATTTTAATTCATACTACAAGGCATTTGATTCACTTCTCAATGAGGAATAGGTAGAGACCGCAAGACTTTTCCCAAGGATGGTTAAGGAGGAGGATGCTACAGTTCTTGAAAATCCTTGCACATTGGAGGAAATTCTAGTAGTTCTAAAAGGGTTCTCAAAGGACAAAATTCTTGGATCGGACGGTTGGTCGGTTGAATTTTTCCTGTATTGTTTTTTATCTAGTTGGGCATGATCTACTATAGATGGTGGAGGAATCTCTCCTAAAAGGTAAAGTTCAAAAGAATTTAAATGCCACCTTTATTGTGCTGATCCTAAAAGTAAACTCTCCTAGAACTTTTTCTAATTACCATCCTATTGTGCTTTGCAATTTGTGCTACAAGATAATATCAAAATTAATTGCAATAAGATTGCGCCCCATTCTCTCTCAAGCTATGTTAGATGAACATCTGGGCTTCCTCAAGGGAAAGAAGATCTCAGATGCCATAGGCACAACCCAGGAATGTTTACACAACATTAAGATAAAAAAGCTTCAAGCAATTATTTTGAAATTAGACTTAAAAAAGGCATATGATTGTATCAATTGGGATTTTCTTAGGCGTGTTCTTATACAAAGTGGATTCGGCTTGGAAATTACAAATTGGATAATGGCTTGCGTAACTTCAATTGTTTATGCTATTCTGGTCAATGGAGAGGTGACCTATTTCCTGCAGAGTGAATGGGGGCTCCGCCAAGGCTTCCCTTTATCACCTTTTTTATTCATTCTCATTATGGAAGGACTAAGCATTTTGTTAAAAAAAGGGAAAAGCCGAGGGGGCCCTTACGGGAATCAAAGTTACGAGTTACAAAATTCCTACATCTCTTATTTGTGGATGATGTTATTATCATGACTAATGCAAAGATTTCAAAATGGCTAGAAATAAGGAAAATCCTCAACATTTTTTGTCGGACATCGGGCTTGAGCATCAATTATCAAAAATAAACTTTACATTACACTGGAATCCAACACGATACTTTAGTAGAACTAAAAGAATTGTTTAGGTATGAGTTCAAAGACCTTTTGAGAGGTTTTAAGAATCTTGGTGTCTCTTTAAAGTTAGACAGCTACAGAGCAGAAGAGTGAGGCTAGCTTATAGAAAAATTCGAAAGAAGGATTAACCACTGGTGTAACAGAATGTTATCATTGGGAGGTAGGTACATTTTAATAAAATATGTCTTAGAAAGTCTCTCCATATATTGGCTAGCTATAGCACATATTTTGTTGTCATTCCTCACAAAAATTTGACAATTGTCTTTCTCTTTTCTATGGGGTAGCAAAAAACAGAGCTTAAGATATCATTTGTGCAGGTGGGATTTGGTTTCGAAACCAAATCTTTTTGGAGGGTGGGGTCTAAGAAATCTAAATATCTTCTACTGAGAATTATTCACAAACAATTTCTGGCAAGTTATAACAAAACCCGACATATGGAATAGGGTGATAAAAGAGAAATACTTACCCTTTGTTCAGGTTTACTCGTGGCTTAGATCGGCAACAACAAGGACGCCACTTGGATTGCAGACTCAGAAAAATTTAACAAATACCTTGTTGCTTGTTCTACATTGGCTGGCCTGGAATACAGGAATTGGTCATTCGATCGTGATTGGGAAAGATGTTATTTTAGGCATGGGAAAGGACTCTCTGCTCTCTGATGAGCTAATCGGCAAGCTAAATTCAAAAAGAATTTTCCTGTTATATCAAGCAAGTTGTACACAGGTACAAGGAACTACTGGAGAAAACTAGCTATCTAGCACTGATCTGGAGTTTGAGGGAGATGTGTCTACAGAATGGGAATATTATAGGAAAAATCTGAAAAGCTCTAAAATTCACCTTCAGAATCATTCCGACACCTTACTTTGGACGAGAGGAGACAATTCAGGTATTCTCTCCATAAACAATGTTTACAATGCAATTGCAACAAAATTTTGGATGCCAAGCGTGTTCGGTTGGCGGAGAAGTTTCTGGAAATGGGAATGCCCATTAAAAATAAAGCTTTTTACATGGTTAGTTGTTGAAAACAAGATTCTCTCGTGGAAAATTCTCCAGAAAAGGGGATGGGTGGGTCTAGGCATATGCTCCTTATGCAAGAAAAATAATGAGACTGGAAAGCATATTTTTATAAATTGCTCTTTTTCTAACGTTGTATGGAACTAGGTTTTGAAAGAGCTATCTCTTGCTCAAGGTTGGCATGGTAAAACAGTTCATGAGTGCTTTGTTAATTGGAAAAAAACAAATTTGTCTTTCTCTTCTCTACCTGCCTATCTTAACTGGTACATATGGAACGAAAGGAACCATTCCATTTTTTAGGCGGGCATCCCATTGTCTCAAAAGGTAGCCTTCAAAAACATTGTTGCAGTAAAATTTCATGGTAGCAGGGTAAAAGTAAATCATACCCACCTGCAAAAGATGGTTCTGTCGAATTATATTTCCGTAGCATGGTTTGATGGTGCGGCGCAACAAAAGGAAGAAAATTGTGGGGCTGGTGGAAAGATAGCGATCAACAACTCCATCTCTTACTTGTGGACTCTTAACTGCAGCAAAGGAACAAACACCGAGGCTGAGTTAATGGGGGCATGGGCCTCTCTAACTCTGGCCTCTAGATTGTCCATTCCAGACTTGCTTTTGCTAGGGGATTCAAGGATTGTCATTGATTGTCTAAACAAGAGGGGAGATATACAAGATGTAGCTCTAGAAAGTTGGAAGGAAAGGATAATAGAATCCCTTACTCTCTTTAGAAAAATCACATTTGCTCACATCTTTCGTGAAGAGAACAAAGAAGCAGAGAGATTATCAAAGCTGGCTCTTGAAAATCAGCTGGGTAGAATTACTTTCAATCGAAGGGAAGATGGAAATGAGGATCCCACCCTTTTCATCCAACTCTACTAATCTTGTTTTTTTAGAGTTATAGTCCTTGACTATCTGATCTAGTACATTATTTGGACTCTTTTTGGCTCCTTGGATTCAAAGTCCTTGGTTTATTTGTAAACTTCTGTCTTTTTTAGGAATGCCTCAGAGTTATAGCTAGATCTTAGAGAGAATGGTATAGAGCAGTGCGGCTCATTAGAAGAGACAGGCTCCTTTTAGGCCTTTTGTATGAAATGCTCAGCTGTATGAAAAAGTTTTTTTCTGTGGAAAAAATTTTGGAATCAAAATTCATCAATTGCATTGAGTTTGTAGGACTCAAAGACCTATAGGAAACCACATTTAGAGATCAAATTTTCATTTTGAGCAGGACCACACTTTGAGCACGAAGGTCCTTTTAATCAAAAGTGTAGGTCTTGTTTAAGATGATGCTTTGTCGAAATTGAGTTCTGTCTATTTATCTTGGATCTATGTTATACTAGATTTTAATCAAGGATGATTTTAAGTATGGAAATTTATTTTAAAATGTAGAAACCTTGGCGAATCTTACTAATACTTCATATGCCAACTATAAAATGTTTGGCGATATTTTTGTAAAAACATTCAAATTTCTAAGGAATTTATATAGTTTGTATAATTTTTTGGTGATTTTTAAGGTAAAATAATTTTATCCTATAGAATTTGGGCGAATCATTTTTAGAACAACGAATCTTTGTTTGGGAAAAAACATGGAAAATTAGCACATGAGCGAAATTTAGCACTTAAAATCATCCTTGATTTTAATGCATACTTTGGTGTTGACATGATCTACAAACACCTATCTAATTTTAATCCTTGAAAAGGGCTTGCTTGTGTTTAGTGCACTTGCTAGCCAACACTTAATAAAAAATGCCAATTCTACCTGAAACTCATTTGTGAACCATTTGATGACGAGGAACAAATTCAATGGCCTTAGATAGGGCTATGGGTCAAAGTCAATCATATCCATGAGGTGTAACAACAAATACTAGGATGCATGAAGTGCACGAGATGTAGGAAGAGAAAAACTTACGAAGCAAAACTAGCTTGATGATGTAATTCATGTAAATTATCATGATTGCATTATAAAATAGAAAGATCGGCATGCATCCATTCAATGTGATTCCAACCAACAACACACAATCATCAATTAAAACATAAAAGAACAACACCAAGGGAGAGTAGAGTCTCCTTGATCAGACTCGTTTAATTTTTTTTAATGAGGGACACTATGTTAGTTAACTTGGGGCTAGTTGAAACCTCAACAAGTTCATCCAAGTTGTTCATCTACAAACTCACCTAATCTCCTTTATGGTTTTTAACAATACATTTCTTGCCCTAGTATGGGTTAGCACATCCAAATATTGTTAGGCAACATTTAACTTACCCGTTTACCTATGTTTGTGTTGCACATTAAATACTAACTTTACATTGCTTGACCATGTAGAATTTCCACTTGACCACCAAAGTCATATTGTGGTATCTTCAATTTATGGATACCTTCTTGTTAACATTCTCTCCTTAATCTAAACCTATTACAAAGTCCCGTGAGACAACGCGGATGGTAAAGACCTTTCTCCATGTTGGGAGGAGGTCTTGAGTTCAATTCCGGCTGGGTCTCCGAGACGAATTTGTAATGGCTGCTAGTGTTAGTCTGGACAGTGATGTAAATGATTTATATCTCTAATATAAATCGAGTTAATTTCTCGTGGAAAAAAATCTAAACCTATTACAACATTGTGTGCTCTTTTATAACATTCTAATTTGTTGGGCCAAGAAATGTGATCTTGGAGGTGTGACAAGTGTAACATTAAACTTGTACAGCACAATCTCATGATACGTGTCGTAGTATGAGCACGTGGGGACCTTTGAGTGCATATTATTCGTCGAGAGACACAGGGCATCATTATCTGATTTTGTAGGTTGATATGTCCTCCATAAAGTCAATGTAAATTATAAAGTTCCCTTAGCTTTCGGGTTCAAACTTCAAAGAATCTTGTATAATAATAGACCAGATAACCCCTACCATCAAATGTCGGTGCCGCTCTCTATTACTCGTACTTGCTCTACATCCAACATTATTCACGTATCATTGTTGGAAATTGTTTTAATGGTTAAAGCCATAGCTGAGATGAGAAAGTCAAAGCTATATATAAAGATATAATATTAATATATAATATATTATATTATAGAAACATTTAAAATATATACGAGGAGATTTTCATAATGGAACTCCAATGTCATGAGTCCGGCGCGACGCTTAAAGCCACCTTCATTTCATAGCCTATGCATATCAAAATATAAATAAAATTTTCATATTTCATATTATATTTATTAAATTGTGTACATGCTCTCCATATTATTTAAATTTAGTTATATTTGGGTGGAGTAACATTGTATTTAAACTTTGTTGAAGGTTAAATTATTTACAATATATATGGGATTGCACAAAACATCAGGACATAATATATGCAGGTTTCATTTGTGCACGGAGGGGCATATATTTTATTTTAAAATAAACCATTTTTTTATATTAGGTTTAAATTACATACATTCTCTCCGTTTTATTATTTAAAGAGTATATATTTGGAGTGAGTAACATTATATTTAAACTTAGTTTAAGTTTACGTTATTTCCAATATATATGTAAAAGAAGAGAGCATTGGGCCGTTCTCTAAATATATGTAGGTTTCATATGTGGACATAATGTTCAGCTCATTGGTTCATTCTATAAGGTAATGGAGGGTTGCTTCAATTTTTTTT
>JZKD02S0035828.1:210436-230504 GCA_000966675.3 Picea glauca
ACCCAATGACCTGGATTAGTCCAAAACCCTAATTCCTTAACTGGAAATAGAAAACCATTGGCAAAAAACCATGTGCCGAAAAACCACCTAATATCATGTGGTCCCGGAAATATGTTGTCCTGAATTTTTTTTTTCAGGGGCGCTGCCCCCATGCACACCCCCTGTAACCCCCCTGTGCGCCCGGTGCAGACGCTCAGACACTACTACTCATGCAAAGAATATAACACATACCCAACACTCCTATCCATGAGATCCTGTACTGTCTTTCCATGCTTCAAAATATTAGGTTCTGTGACCCAACTTGTGTCTTCCATTGGATGATATTTCCACTTCACTAAGTACTCGGCATATGTTTTCCTCCTGGTTTTCTTTCCATCCCTCTATTCAATAATTTTCTCCATCTGAGGTATTTCTTTTGTGGGCAATTGATCTTCCCACTGAATCTCTTTCTAATCATCTGCCTCTCCTGATTCATCCCCCTGGTAAAGATATAGGTCTACAACATTGAATATCAATGATATCCTAATGTTGTCTAGCAACTCAATCTCATAAGCATTAGCTACGAATTTTTTGAGAATCCTGCATGGTCCCATATTTTTCATCTTCAACTTGTTGTATGTTCCCCTTGGGAATCTCTCTTTCCTCAAATGAACTAAAAATTCATCTCCAACCTCAAATTGAACTTCTCTTCTCCTTTGATCAACCCTTCTCTTGTATTTATTATTCTTGTCCTGTAGCTACTCTCTGACTTCATCATGAAGTCTTTGCATCTCTGCTGCAAAGTCTTCTACTCCAACACTTATGAATTCATCTTGATTTAAGTTTCTCAAATCTGTAATCCATCTTGGTTGTATACCATACACAATTTCAAATGGACTTTTCCCTGTGCTCCTGTTCACTGAATTATTGAATGCAAATTCTTCTTGTGCTAGAATCTGATCCCATTGTCGACCTTTCTCAGTGACTAAACTTCGCAATAATTTTCCCAAACTCCTGTTTACTACTTCAATCTATCCATCTATCTAAGGGTGATATGCTGAACTAAAAGATAATATCGTCCCCAGTATTTTCCATAGAATCCTCCAAAAACGTCCTACAAATTTGGTGTCCTTGTCTGAAACTATGCTCCTCGGCAATCCATGTAGTCTTACTACTTCTCTGAAAAACAAATTGGTGATGTGTGTGGCATTGCTTGTCTTCTGGCACAGTATGAAATGTGCCAATTTTGAGAATCGATCCACCACAACAAATATGGAATCACTCCCTTTCTGAGTTCTAGGCAATCCCAAAACAAAATCCATGCTAATTACATCCCATGAACTTTTTGGAGTTGGCAATGGCTGATACAAACCAGTGTTCTAATATCTCCCTTTTACATACTAACAAATTCTGCATTTTTTCACAAATTTCTTCACTTTTTCCCTCATGCACGGCCAAGAATACGAATTACTCAACTGTGCAAATGTCTTATTGTGACCAAATTGTCTAGCCAAACCTCCACTATGTTTTTCTTTTAGTAGGTTGTCCCTCATTGAGCACTTCAGAATACATAATTGGCTCCCTTTGAAAAATAATCCATCCTGAATTAAATATTCAGTCCATGGTATTCTGTCTCCCAATAAAGGATTCTTGCATGCCTCATAAGATTCTTTGCAATCTGCATATTCTTTGTACATCTCCTTAAGGTGTTCGAACCCCAATGTCTCCACTTGGAATTTTTGTACAATCAAACTCTTTATGCTCAAAGCATCTGCAAATTTGTTAGCAGTTCCAACAATGTGTTTAATAACAAAAGTAAAATTCTACATGAATTCTACCCATTTTTCATGTTTCTGATTCAACTTATCTTGCCTAGTAATAAATTGCAAAGCATGATTATCACTATACAAGATAAATTCTTTGGGAATTAGATAATGCCTCCATTCTTTTAAATATTGGATCACTGCATAAAATTCCTTGTCATATGTGGAATACTTTTGCTTGGTGGCATTCAGTTTCTCACTAAAATAAGTAACTGGATTATTCTCCTGACTCAATACTGCTCCAATAGAAAATCTGCTTGCATCACATCTCACCTGAAATGTTTTTCCAAAATTTGGCAAGACCATAATTGGATGCTCTGTGATTTTTTTCTTCAACACTTTAAAACCTTTTTCAGCTTCTTTTGTCCAATTGAAGGACTTGTGTTTTTTCTTCAAAGTGTCCAACATGGGTGCACATATGCCACTAAAATTTTTGATAAAATTCCTATAAAAGCTTGCTAACACATGAAAACTTCTTACTTCAAATAGGCTGCTTGGCGATGGCCATTCTGTAATCTCTCTTACTTTTTCTGGGTCCATCTTCAACTCATTTGAAGAGATTACGAAACCCAAATATATGAGCTCCTTCTTCATAAAAGAACTCTTCTTCAGATTTATCAACAATTTCTCTTGTTGCAACCTTTCCATCACTGTTGTCAGATGTCTCAGGTGTTCTTCTTTTGTTTTACTGAAGATTAGTATGTCATCCAGATATACTATGACAAATTTTCCAATGAAGTCTTTCAACACTTCATTCATCAACCTCATAAATGTGTTGGGTGCATTTGTCAACCCAAATAGCATGACCAACCATTGAAATAATCCTTCATTCATCTTAAATGTTTTTCTCCATTCATATGCTTCTCTCACTCTTATTTGATGATATCCACTCTTCAAGTCTGTCTTGGAAAAATAGCTTGCGCCACTCAGGAAGTCCATCAAATCGTCCATCCTTGGTAAAGGAAATTTGTATCTAATGGTTATCTTGTCGATGGATCTGGAATCTCTACACATTCTCCATCCTCCATCTTTCTTTGGGCTTAATACAACTAGTACTACACATGGGCTTAGGCTTTCCCTGACTAACCCTTTGTCCAACAGCTCCTGGACTTGATTCTTGACCTCCTCATTCTCTCTAGGTTTCAACCTATAAGCTGCTTTGTTTGGTAAACTAGCTCCTGGGATAAGGTCAATGTGATGGCTTATGCTCCTGATAGGTGGTAGTGAGTGTGGTAACTCATCTACGACTATATCAACAAAGTTTTCTAACAATTCCTAGATTTATACAGGAAAATATTCTACAGAAGTACTTGTAAGGATAACTCTAGGTTTCCTCACAACATCAACTTGTATTTCTTTCTCTTCCTTGACTTCTTTCAAGAGTTCCTTCCCACTCATGAGAAGTATGCTTGAACTAGCTTCTGCCTTCTCCCCTTTATCTTCAGTGGGTAACACCATATGTGTTCTACCATTCCTTTCTAGGGTGTAGGTATTTTTTCTACTATCATGAATAACCTTTCGGTTATATTGCCATGGTCTCCCCAATAAAATATGACAATCATCCATAGGATTACATCACACAATATTTCATTTTTGTAACCTCCTATTTTAAATTCAACTTGGCATTATTGACTTACCATGACTTGATGTCCTTTCTGCAACCACAATACCTTGTATGGCTTTGGATGTGTGGTTTTCTTCAGTTCCATCTTCTCCACCATCTCCATGGATACTAGATTGTCAGTGCTTCCACTATCTATGATTACCTTGCAAACTCTATATTTTGTCTTGCAAGCAGTTCTGAACAGGCTTGTTCGCTGAACTGGTTCCTCTGGTTCCTTTTATAGTTTGAGGAGAACTTTCCTCATCATGAGGTTTCTTCCTCCTTCTGTGGCTTCTTCTTCCACATGCTTCTCTGCTTCGACAATGTGTGATTCTCTACCTTCTCATTTTCTTTCGGGACATTCCCACAATTTATGTCCTTCCTTTTCGCAGGTGTAGCATTTAACTACATCACCTCTGGCTCTTCCTCTTCCTCTTCCCCTGGAAAAAGAACTTTGTCCACCATATTGTCCCTCTTTAGAGCTTCCACCCTTCTCTTGGTGACTATTCTTCTTATGAACTTCTAGCTTTGACTTTTGGAACTTCTCCTTGCTAGTTCCTTTGCCTCGGCTTGAATTTCTGCCTCTGCTTCACTGGATTTGCCTCCTGTCTATTTTTTCTTCATCCTTCAAGGCTGCTTGATAAGCATCCTTGACCGTATTGACATACATCATGCTGATCTCTTCTTGGATTTCATATCTTAGCCCATTGATATATCTAGCTATCTTTTCATCTTCATTCTCTTTTTGTCCAGCCTTGATCTTCAGTCTGTAAAATTATTCAGTGTACTCCTTCACTAATAACCCTCTCTATTTCAGGCTCTGCAATCTTCTGTAAAGATTTATCTAGTAATCCTTTGGAATAAATTTGTCTTTTATCTTAGCTACCATCCTATCCCAACTTTTAATTTTTTTCATACCATTTCTCCTGTGTTCGACTTGCAGTTCATCCCACCATAATGCTACATGGCCTTTCAGTCTTGTCACTGCATGATTTACCATTTTTTCCTCTTCGATATCTTCATAATCAAAGTACTTGTCCATAGCTCGTATCTAATCAAGCAATTCTTCAACTTCCAGATTGCCTTCATACATTGGTACCTCTATCCCTTCTCTGGTTCCAATCTTTGAAACAACTTTTATCAAGCAGTATTGTGCAACATCCTTGGCTACATTTTCGCCAACTTCTGCCTCTTCTTCACTCTCGGCTTCACTGACATCACCAGTATCTGGTGCTCTTCTCTGCATTGTCTCCATGGTATCTAATCTCATTTGAATTTGTCTCATTTCTTCTTCCATATTTGCATTTGCTCTGCGTCTCTTTGGTGGCATGACTTCACTGCGTCACCTATAGAAGTGAAATTTCTTTGATACCACAATGATACCAACTTCCCTCTCTTTTTCTTTGTCTACTTTCTACAAACAAGTTTAAGCTCGCTCTGATACCACCTGATGCAAACCCCCTACCCCAGTGGGGTTCGTGACCTCTCGGTCACTAGATTGTCCTCTAACTTTGAGCTGGAACAACTCTTTCGATTCCTCACTGGAACCCTGCAAATCAGATCCACAGGTCCAAATCTGAACTCAGCTAGATTTTACAAATGCCTAGCATGAGCTCTAACTCCACACGACTAGAGGTCGTGCCCACACCCTTATCCTACAGAGTGTTTCACGTTTCAAGGTTCGTGACTTCACGAGGAAGCAAACCTCGACTCTACAGTACTGAAAGACGAAAAATATCTTAATGACGATTAGCTCCTGCTTAAATCTCGGTTCGTGCGACCATTCTCCGTGACCCCGTGCTCAACCAAAAGGCGCTTTCCTGTATTTGGCTTTCCATTGTCAAGCGTCTTGTCCTTCTTCTACCCGGATCCCCGAATCTCGGTTGGGGATCTAGCTAAGAGCTAGCCCTCTTCCCTTTTCTCACGATGTGACCTATGACGAGGCCCAAGTCCCAACTCATGTTCCTTTTGGCTTTCGTGGATCATAGACCCATGAACAATGCTGCCTCCACTCCAAACTCCTGGTACCAAAAACCCGGAGATCTATATCTATCACAAATGAACGACTTGGATCAAACCTCGACTATATTCCTTTTGGGATTTCTGCAGAGTCTTCTCCTCCTAACTCCCGACGTTCGAAACCCTGATGGCTTCTACATCTCTATCACGCGTCCTCTAAGATGGAAGGTTCTGATCCTTTCATGTGATTCCTCCAAATGTCGACTACTCACCATGTATCCCCTTAAATGGAAGGCTCTGATGGATATCGGTCTTCGACGTTAGATCTTACGGTCAAGATCCTTCATAGATCAATGATCAAGATCTTTATCGACAATCTCCTTTCATGATTCTGGAGGAGTCTTCCCCCTTGATTCCCCGGTAATGAAATGCGGAAATGGTCCCATGGCACAAAGAGTTAAGGTTCGTGCTATTTCCGTGGATTCGACGGTTGTCGACTCTCTGCACTTGAAATATGATGGTGAAAGTGCTCTTCCTCCTGATATTTTGCGACTTTTCTTCCCAGACTTGGGAGATTTTTCTACCTCCATGGGTTTTGATCCTTTGCCCTCTTTGATGAATATTCCTCCTCTGGACTTCAGCAACACTTCTTGAAGGTGTTGTTTCTTCTGATCTTTTTCCCTTGATAGGATTTCGATTAGCTCAATTTGAAGGATTTTCTTAAAGAGAAAATGCTTCTCGCCCACACGATGCTCATCTTCCTGGTTCTTTGACACTTAGTCATTTCAAGGTCCTGCACACTCCTTGCTTCTGGACTCTTAATTTTTCCTGTGTTTTTGTTTGAACCTCCCTTCTTAAATCATTCTGTGATTCAGTCAATGCACACCTTGCGTTAGGGAATGCACACCTTGCATACATGGTTTAGTAGAATAAAAACTAAAACTTATCCAGTCCCGTTATAGATTCATAGATTCATTCTCTCAAACTCTCAAGCATGAACATGAACTGTAACTATTACACATACAAAATACCATATATTCATTCATACTCAAGATGAACACAACTCAAAACAGATTTGGGACAATTTTTGTCTGTTCTATTCATTAATAAAAAAATGAAAATTACATAGTGTTTCTGCTCCATTCTATTTTTCTCTACTCTCCTATGGTTACTCACCCATCTCTCTATTACAATGCCATTGAAAATATATCTAAGGACCGACTCCCTGAGCTCTCTCGTCCTTTCCTAAAATCTATTCAATTTAGAATTAAAACTATCACCTAACTAGTGCTACTATAATAACTACGATTTATTGTAGGATAGAGTCTACACTCCATATCCTCTATTTCTTATAGTCCTGAAGAATTTACAAACAAGTTAAAATTTAAAATGTCATTTCAAAAAATATCCCAACAACCAATTTAATTTATGAGTAAATGCTTGATTTGAACTTTTCATTGCTGAGATGTCATTCTTCTCTCCTCCTCATGTGCGTTGATGGCTGTGAAGGTGATTCTCCTACATCACTATCCCAAGCGGCCTCCCATGGCAGAAGAAAAGTGGGACAAAGGAATAGGATATCCTATCAAATTTTTGCTTGAGGAAGCCCTCACGCAATAGAGGAACGATATGATGGATAATTGCACCCAAATCCTTTGACAACTTCCAACAATGATAGAGACACCTTTAACCAACAATCACTTAGGACGTGTGACACCCTTCAAGGTACAAGTTAAATTTCTTCTAGAGGGTTATTTATCTATCCAAAAAAAATTCGGTAGTGAAAAATCACCTTCGTGCTCCTTAAAGCTCTTCCCCATGTCATAGATTGGTGGGAAACTTACTGTGAGAAAAATGTTGGAGATGAATCTGCAAGTTTTGGGACAAAATAGATTTTTTTTATTCCCTCAAGGAGTAATACTACCCTTTTGGAAACTGTGATGACTAGTACACGAGATGGACAAATTTGTGTCAGGAGAGAGATGAGACGGTGTTAGAGTACACAAACATATTCCATACCTTGCACAAAAAGATAGGTATTAGAGACTTTGAGCACTGCTTGGTCCTGAAGTACCGCAATAGCCTACATAGGTACATCCAAACATATATGGATTTCTTGGAAATATCCCCACTAAGAGATATTTACCGAAATGCTGTCAAAATCCAACAAAAGTTCAAGCAAACTAATAAGCAGTATTTTAGCTCTACAAAAGCATCATAACAAAAGAACAATAAGGGTGGCCCTAACTTCCAAAGAAAAGGATAGAGAAAGGATGGCCAGCCCCAAGAAAACTAGTCCAAGCCACCAACAAAGAAGGATAACGGGAAGTTGAAGAAGGACACGAGAAAGTGGTGTGAGTTCCACAAGATCCCTTTACACAACACTAATGAATGTCACTCCAAAGAATAATTGTTGGTTCAGACGAAATCCTCAAAGTCATATGTGAACTTGGACTCTATTTTTGAACAAATAAGGGAAATTGAATCATTGACGTAGAACCCAGTGTCACACTCACTACCAAAAAAATCCAACTAGAGGATCCTGAATAAGGGGAGCACCTCTTCCACTCATAGATGTGGGTGAAGGGTGTAGAAATTTCAATACAAATTAAGTATTTCCTGCGATTCTCCTGATCTAACAATTATATGCCACTATTAAATACAAAATCACTTCTACTAATATTCTTGCAGAAATTTAAACCACGATCACAAAGTGAAATATCAAGAACACTTAACACATAAGTTTTTCCAGGAAAGCATAAAGATAAAAATCCCACTATCATATATTATGTATATCATGGATCATGAAACAATATCATACAAAACTTTAATCCAAGATCTCTCAGTACAATACATTCATCTCACACTGTCATACAAAACTAAGCAAATACATGTGCCAATTTCTATCTCCAAACAACCTGCCTCCTCTGCACAATACCTGCAATTAGAATTCTCACAATGAATTCGAATTATCTAGTTTGCACATGCTCATAAGCATATCCACTGCATGTGTGATTGCATGAGTGCACTTCACTCAAATCACAACTGATAGCCAAACTGTCCCTTTCACTTGTTATCTCAACTAGGTCTCCACTGGATCTGACATGCATGTAGTTAACCATGGAAAATCTTCAATTGCATGCCAGTTCACTGATTTTGAATTAATTAATAATTAATTCACTGAACTCTCACTAGTGTAAGTTCAGTTACAACTAGCACAACTGAGCTTAACTCACTTAACTAAGTTAAACTACTTCACAACTCTCATAACTACACTTATAACTCTATTACAACTTCAAGTCACCTCCATGTCTTACCAGTCAACCTTTGAACTTGAATTTCCTATAGTTAACTAATTTTCCATTTCAATTAATTATTTCAAGTAATTATGAGATAATATATTAATATTTATTGTCCAATTTATTTAAAGGAAAAGTAAATTAGACACATGTTTCTTGTTGACTTTTCAACACTCCCTCTCAACAAGAAAGGGATTATCCTTCACCCCAATCATGTCTCTATGATATTCGAATTTTCTCCTAGTGAGTGCCTTCGTTAGAATGTCTGCATCCTGATCTTCTATAGGAATGTATTGAAGCAACATGATCTTTCACTGCACACAATCTTTGAGATGATGATACCAGATATCTATATGCTTAGATCTATCATGAAACACAAGATTAATCAAGAGTTTAATGCACCTCTGATTATCACAATGAATCACTGTCAGATCTAAATGAGAACCAAACAAACCAACCAAGATATTTCTCATCCAGATAGCCTCACATGCAGCTTAAATTTCTTCCATGTATTCCACTTCCACTGAACTGAGTGCCATGGATATTTATTTCCTAATGTACCAAGAAACAATTGTAGATCCGATACTAAAGATCCCCCTTGATTTTCTCTTTCTATCCGTTGGGCTGCCCGCCCAATTTGCATCTGTGAATTCATGCAACTTCACCTCATCCATCTGTATGTACCATAATCCATACTCAGATGTGCCCTTTAGATATCTCAGGACATGCTTACCTACCTTCCAAAAGAGTTTGGTAGGCTTAAACATCGTTTGACTTAGCTGGTTAACTGCATAGCAAATGTCCAGTCTCATGTTCACTAAATACATTAGCGAACCTACTGACTGTCGATAGACAGTAGCATCCACTACCTCTCTAGAAGTAGCATCCTCTTTCCTCCAGTTTCCTAGAAGAGGAGTATCCATGGGTTTCCAGCCTTCCATGTGAAACTTACCCAGTATCTCCCTTGCATACTTGCCTTGAGACACAAAAATTTCACCATCTCGCTGCCATATTTCCAATCCAAGGAAATAATGAAGAAGGCCCAAATCCTTCATCTCGAACTCCTTTGCAATGTCATCCTTTCATGAGTGTATCAGCTGCTCATCACTAGTCAGTATTAAATAATCAACATAAAGAAAAATGATTAAAGGCTTACCCTCCACCAAAATTTGGTATAGGTTTTCATCTGCTTCACTTTTGGTGAAGCCCAATCCGGTGAAATAGTTTTTTATCTAAGTGTACCAAGCATAGGGTGCTTGCTTCAACCCATATAGTGCTCTCTTAAGTCTGCACACATGAGACTCCCTATCAAAGGTCTCAAAACATTATGGATATTAAATGTACACTTCTTCCTCAATGATCCTATTGAGGAACATAGTTTTTACATCCATCTGATGAATGAGCCAGCCCATCTGCGCTGAGAGTGCAAGGATGGATCTTATGGAAGAGTACCTTGTGACAGGTGCAAAGGTCTCATCATAATGTATCCCCTCGATCTTTGAGAATCCTTGGGCCACAAACCTAGCCTTGTGTTTCTCCACATTCCCATCAATATCTTTCTTTACATTGTAGATCCATCTTGAACCTACCATTGATTTGTCGACCAGTCTTGGGACAATTTCCCATGCACTTTTTTTGACAATGGAGTCATACTCCTCCACCATAGCATCAACCCAAGTGGGATCCTACACTACTTCCTGAAAGGAATATGGTTAAGTCACAATAAATTTTCTCATGAGAGCCATGTATCCAACAAATCAATCAGGAGACTGTCTCTATCTGCGCTGTGAAGTAGGTGCTCCTACATTCTCTACAACAACTAGTCTCAATCTGTTAGCTTCCGTGGTGCACTTTTTTCCATTTCTGATGGATGGATCTGCATGAGTGGTTTCCTCCAATCCATGAATCTCCTCATGTGGTTGATCCACATCTTGAGACTCATATTTGGGAACCAACAGTTCCTCTTCTGCATGCAAGTCTAGCTCCCTCTCAAGTGACAACCGCATGGCTTTCCCCTCATCAAATTTTATATCTCGTTGCATAAAAGTCATCTTACTGTTAGGAAAATACACATGATAATTATGGAGTGTTTCTGTGTACCCCAAAAATATGCCAACTTCAGCAGTCGGTTCCAGCTTCTTCCTGGAATCCTTGTTCACATGCACAAAAACAGATGAGCCAAAAATCTTAAAATGAGAAACATCAGGTTTCTTACCAGTGAAAGCTTCTTCAGGTGTACTCATGCCAAGTACTCTATGAGGACAATGTTTTTTCACATAAAACACAGTATTGCATGCTTCTACCCACAAATGCATTGGTAGGCCCTGATCATGCAACATCGCTCGTGCTGCACCCACGATCATTCTATTCTTTCTCTTTGCGACCCCATTTTGCTATGGGTTACGAGGTGCTATGAGTTCTCTTTGAATTCCTTCTCTGCTGTAAAAGTATTTGAATTCATTAGAGATGTATTCTCCACCATTATCGCTCCTTAGAGCTTTCACTTGCTTCCCTGACTCTTTCTCCACCAATGCTTTAAACTCATAGAACTTTGAGAATGTTTGATCCTTCTTCTGCATAAATAATATCCAGCATTTACGAGAAAAGTCATCAACAAAAATAACATAGTAGCTATGTTTTGCTGTTGAAGCAACCGAGAATGGTCCACACACGTTTGTGTGAATTCTCTCCAGGATCACCAAAGAACTGTTCTCCTTTTCATGAAAAGTGGACTTTACATACTTCCCCAGGGTGCACCCCTTGCACTGGTCTAACTGAGAAAGTGTTCCCCTTGGAAGTCCAGTAGATATTTGCTACATGATCTTCAAGGCTCCATGATGAAGATGGCTTAATCGCCTGTGCCATAATTTGTACTCATCCCATCTCACCACTTTTTCTGCCTTTCCCACCATGGCACCACAACCATCTACCTCCAACATGTAGATATTCTTAACTCGAATCCCTATCTTCTTGACTTTACCCGTTTCTTTATGTCGCAGGTAGGCTTTTCCACTGCTGAAAGTAACATCATAGCCTTTGTCCTCCAACATTACGACTGAGACCAGGTTTTTCTTCAAACCTGGAACATGCATAACATTTTTCAATTGAAATGATTTACCCGACTCCCTCTGAAAGGCAATGGTACCAATACTAGTTGCACTGTATTGTCCATCATCACCCATCTCTATATGCATTCTGATATCTTTCTCCTCCAAGTCACTGAAAGACTCTTTATCTCCTGTCATGTGGTAGGAAGTGCCACTATACAAATACCACACCAATCCCGATGCACTTGAAGCCATGCATGCGATCAAAGAGAAGTCAAGTTCAAATTGTGAGACAAGAGCCTCACCAGTTGCAACTCCAACAACCATCTTGTTCTTCCTCTTCTGCGGATAGTTAGTAGTGAGATGCCCATGTTCGTGACAGTGAAAAAACTTCACTTTCGACAAATCTAGCTTCTTGACTTTAGACTCAAATTTTGAATGGAATTCTTTGCTTTACCTTTCCTTCCCTTGGTAGTCAAAGAAAAATCCTCTTCATCATCATGCTTTGATGAAGATCCATCTCTGGTGTTTCGCCTGAACTCCTCTTTCACTAGATCCGACCATAGTCGTTCCCAATCTGGCAATTTTTCCCTTCCATTGATAGAGTCTTGATAATTGTGCCAACTCTTGGAAAGTCCTAGGAGAGCCAAGCTCACCAAATCATCAACAATGACTATTATTCCCACACTTCCAAGCTCATCTCGACATTAGACAAACTTTGTGAGATATTTTGGAATGGAGTCGCCCTTCTCCATCTTGATCTTCCTGAGTTTACCTTTGAGTGATAATTTCCTATGGTCACTGCTTCTTTGGAACAGATCCGTCAAAACATTCCACATTACATGTGGTGTGGTTTTCCCATGGAGACTTGAGACAATGTGGTCTCGTACTCCCTCCAAGAGAATCCTCCTCTCCTTTTCCACTTTCTTTTGCCATGCATCAAGATTTGTAGTGTCTGTGGCATCTGACTTAGGAACATCTTTGTTAATGTATTTCTTCAATCCATTGTCTTCAAGTACTACCTCCATCCTGTCCTTCCAAGCAATGTAGTTTGAGCTTCCCTCGAGTGCATACTCCAACCTCAATCCATTGAAATCCATTTCGATCTTGAATCAACTCTAGCACCAAGAAAGTCTTTCTGCAAATTCAAATTTTATCCAACCACAAACTCAAATGCTGTAATCCCTCTTTCCCTAGGAAGTTTGCACCTGACCAGTTACTAGAATGAGGGAAGTTCACACCTCACCTGTGTATAGCCTGCGAACTGTTTGAGAGAGTTCTCACTGTAATGCACTGTGGGGTGAGGGAGGTTCGCACCTGTCCTTTAAGCAGTCTGCGAGAATCTTAATGAAGTTTGCACCTCTCCTTTGAGTAGGGTGCGAGAATTTCTTCTCCCAGAAATGTGCAAAGTTTTAAGTACTAATGTTCGCACCCTGCTAGAGATGGGACCTGCGAAAATACTATTATTTTCACACCTCACTTCTGTGGCTCCATGGCTCTGATACCATGTAGAAATTTCAATACAAATTAAGTATTTCCTGTGATTCTCCTGATCTAACAATTATATGCCACTGTTAAATACATAATCTCTTCTACTAATATTCTTGTGGAAGTTTAAACCACGATCACAAAATGAAATATCAAGAACACATAACACAAAAGTTTTTTCGGGAAAGTGTAAAGCTAAAAACCCCACTATCATATATTATGTATATCGTGGATCATGAAACAATCTCATACAAAACTCTAATCCAATATCTCTCAGTACAATACAATCGTCTCACATTGTCATACAAAACTCAACAAATACATGTGTCAATTTCTGTCTCCAAACAATCTGCCTCCTTTGCACAATCCCTGCAATTAGAATTCTCATAATGAATTTGAATTACCTAGTTTTCACATGCTCATAAGCATATCCACTGCATCTGTGATTGCATGGGTGCACTTCACTCAAATCACAACTGATAGCCAAACTATCCCTTTCATCTGTTATCTCAACTAGGTCTCCACTGCATCTAACATGCATGTAGTTAACCATGGTGAATCTTTAGTTGCATGTGAGTTCACTGATTTTGAATTAATTAATAATTAATTCACTGATCTCTCACTAGTGTAAGTTCAATTACAACTAGTACAACTAGGATTAACTCACTTAATTGAGTTAAACTACTTCACAACTCTCATAACTACACTTATAACTCTGTTAGAACTTCAAGTCACCTCCATGTCTTACCAGTCAACCTTTGAACTCAATCTTCCTATAATTAATTGATTTGCCATTTCAATTAATTATTTCAAGTAATTATGAGATAATAGATTAATATTTATTGTCCAATTTATTTAAGGGAAAAGTAAATTAGACACATGTTTCTTGTTGACTTTTCAACAAAGGGGACCCCCCTCCATTTAAATTGAACCCTTCAAAGATGAGGTATTTTGTGATGTTTCTCCCCTTGAAGTTTCTGATGTTATTTTAGTCCAACCATATATGTGTAAGTGTTATGTTGTTTATGAATGTAGGCCTCGTAATTTCATTATTACTTTGGGAGGTCAACTATACAGGGTACTGGATGAATTCCTGACTATTGTGGTCTCTTTGATCTTCGTGAAGAAGTGCTGAAAGGTGATGTCTCAAACTAGGAGATTCATCATATTTATGATCTGGTCAGAATGTGAATGGAAGGTCACTTAAACTACCAAAATCTATGAACGAGGTCTATCTACATAGCAACAACATGTGGAAAAGATAGTAGAAGAGCACCAAGACATATTTTCCTCACCTATCGGGGTTCCTTTGCACTATCATGTCAAGTACTCAATTGATTTTACACCCAGTTCTCCTCTACATAATGAACCTATATACAGGTGTTATGTTAGGAGAATGAAGAAATAAAACACTAGATCCAAGAAATAATTATGAAGGGCCACATCAGACCAAGCTCCTCACCTTGCAAGAGCCCAATTGTTTTAGTACAAAAGAAGGACGAGACATGGAGAATTTGTATTGATTATAGATCCCTGAATAATATCATAGTAAAAAACTGGTACCCAATCCCTTAGATTGATGATCTTCTCAATCAACTCAATGGAGCCAAAATTTTTAGTAAGGTTGATCTAAATTCAGGCTACCACCATGTGTTGATTGAACAAACTGATGTATGGAAGACAAACTTCAAGTCTAAAGAAGGTATCTTCGAGTGGTTGGTCATTCCTTTCATCTTGACTAATGCCAAAACCATATTCATGCAAATTCTGGATGATATATTGTAGTCATTCAAAAACTCCTTTGTGTTCATATATCTAGATGGCATCCTCATCTTTATAAAATACTGGGAGGAACATTTGAAGCACATTCAACAGGTCTTGGGAACCCTGCAACTATATTCGAATTTGGAGAAATGTTCTTTCAAAAAATAGAGAATCCAATACTTGGGATACATTGTGGATTAGTAGCGTGTGCATATGGATCCGACTAAGATCCAAGTCATCCATGATTGGCCAGCCCTGAAGACACTAACTGAGCTTGTAACTTCTTGAGCCTTGCCAACTTATACTGCAGGGTTTTTGGGGGGTTCTCTCATATCGCATGGGATCTAATCCAAGCGACCAAGGGTGGAGCGAAGGCCAAGTTTGTTTGGGCCGCATCCCAACAAAAAGAATTCGAGGATATGAAAATCCACTTTGTCTCAATACTAGTCCTTATACTTCTAGACCTGCAAAAACCATTTGATATTGAGACAAATGCTTTAGATTATTATATTGGTGCAATTCTCAATCAACATGGGAACCTAGTGGCCTATCAAAATGAAACATTATTTGATGTTAATTGTAGATACCCCACCTATGACAAAGATATGTACTCCATTGTGCAAGCATGTCAACAATGGAATCATTACATTCAAGGTAAGGAAATGATCTTCCACACTTATCATAGGTCTCTGCAATTCATTTAGACATAGGGAAAGTTACATAATAACCTCCATCAAAAGTGGTATACGTACCTACAACAATTCCACGTGAACATCAAATGCAAGAAGGGAATTACCAACCATGCTACAGACTACCTTAGTTGACCCTCAGTTGTGGTGATAACCACCGTTCTTAACTCTTGTGTGCATGAGATGTCAAGGTGGCCACAATTATACAATAGTTATTCTAAGTTTGTTTCTCCCTATCAGACATTGAGCATAGGAAAACCATTTCCAGACTTTCATCTCCAGGATGGAATATTATGCCATCTGAGCCATCTATGTGTTCCTTCAAGAGAGCGTGGAAAGCTTAACTGGAAAGTTCATTATTGTTATGAGGAAAATATCTCTATGACAAGGGGTAAAAAAAAACAGATAGAAATGACTGCAGAAATCAACTCTAATCCCAGGAATGCTATATTAACAAATATGCTAACAAGATAAGATAAAGATCCTACCTCATCCAAAAATTCAATGAAGTCCACCATTGAGCACTTGAATCAAATAAATACACCTGCAAGTTGTCCTGAACAACCAAGAAACTCATGCATATGGTGATAATATATAAATTTAGCACATTCAATAGCATAATCCCTCAACATTCATAAAACATATTCCCATGGAATAAGAATTCAAATATTTGCAAGATATTAATTGGACAATAAAAGAGTATTTCTATTAAAATGTAATCAACAAATGTGAATGAATTACAAACTTCCATGTCAGCACGGTTTGGAACCGACAAAATAAGTCCCTTCCACCTGGGCCTCTACCACTTCAATCCTCCATCAAAGGAAATCTCATATAAGAGAGACAATGAGGTTCTCAATCAAGTAGGGAAGAGCTTGGGGGATGAACAATGTGTTCAGACTTAAAAGGATAAAGGGATGCAGACTCAATATGAAGTGAATATTTTCTCCAGACTAAATTTTCTCTCAAAGTTGAATTCTTCTCCTCTTTTCCATAGCTTGGATATGGCCCATTTATAGCCTTCAAATAGAACTAAAGGGTCGAGTCGAAACATTTCTAGTATATAGAAGTTCAAGGATCATGGATCCTGTGACGTGATATGGAAACTCGACACTATTTTTTAATTTTGGGCACAAAACTTGATGTATGTAGGATGTAATGGTGAAACCCACGTATACACATGCTGTATAATGGTTAGGGTGTGTATATGTGGAAAAATATTTTTTTTAGCTCTAGGATTTGCAAAATGACACTTCAAATCTGCATAGGGAAATGGAAAAGTGCCTTCTGAGAAAATTTTCATATGGTGAGGAAAATATTGCTATAGTAGATGCCCCCTAATGTGTGATGATAGAGGAGTATCTGTGATGGTTGAAATACATTATAATACCAAGAATGGAGACCCAGCTGAAAGAACTAGTTGCTCATGAGAATATTACAATCTGTATTGACTTTGCACACATGGATGCCAATTTGAATTACACTACAGATCCATGTGAAAATATACCAAACAACTGTTCATGTACATGAGTAGGCAATACAAAGGTGGAGATATGACAAAGGCTGTCATAGTCATGGACACAGTGCAATAAAACCAGTCTCAAAATCAATCTGAAGATATCTATATACAATGGAGTACAATCTGATCTCCCATGATCACTGAAGTCACATAGGTACTGGTCCAATGAAAGTTAGCAACAACTCAGGAAAGTTCCGACTATGAACTTATGTCTTCAAGTCTTCTACACGATCTGCCAAAGGTGCAAGTTTACATCATGTGAATAAAGGAGTTGAGGTCGAACAAAATGAGAATTCATTTGATTATCGATCATTAAGGTATACCATTAACAAATGCAAGACAACCTACCAATAATGAAAATAGGTATCAAGGCACCGAGTACATTCTTAAAAGTGTGAATAAAGGTGTCGAGTTCGAACACTTGAAGAATCCATCGATCAGGGGACATTGATGTATTCCCAACTGTCTATGGAGGGATAAATTGCAACTAATAATTGCAAGACTCTAGGTATTCATAGTACTATAGGTCTCATTTCTAGAATAGATGGGCCAAAGTCAAAGTAAGGAGACTCATTGAAAGGAGATCATTGAGGCATATCTCATCATTCGGCACGAGGTACAAAGTAGGATCTTGAGGATTTGGAGGAAATAGGATGAAGAACATATTCACGAACCAACGACCCTCTGTGTCTTTCATGTGTTCCAGATGCAAGCGGGACAGAAAAAATACCCTCTAAATAGAAACCAATAAGGAAAACTATTGAAAAAGGTGAGGAAAACACCAATAAGGCTAATGGAATCCAAGACAACACATGAATCCCAATGTGTGAATAGATTTATTGTTTTCAAACACAAGGGAAACCCCCCAGTCAACGACCAATGATGACATGTCGACTGTTGGTTTCAAAGTTACCTACCAATGATAAAAGTAGGACCAGTGTGCATGATAGGACTATAGTTTCATGTAATTCCGAGACATACTAAGGGTATGGACGACATGTAAAGGCAAGAGTTCTAAGGAATGGCCAACACAGGTTGATAGACATCCTTTGAACAAGAGAATGAGACATATGGAAGACTCTGGTGTTGGATTACTGAGAGGGGGGTGAATCGGTAATAGAGAAATTTAATCCTTTTTCACTATAAAATCCAAGTGTTATATCAATGTAGCATTATCATCCAATAGTTGTAGAGTAAATAAACAATGATAAAATGAGAAATCATAAACATACACAGTACACCAGTGTTTTACGTGGAAACCCAAAGGGTGTGAAAACCACATAATGATTTTTCTTATATGTATTTAAGAATTACATTCATTGGAAGCACCAACTTCCTTTGTTTTCCAACTACAACTGGAAGGAGGATCCAACCCCCTAGTTTCTCATGATACAATCTGAGGGAAACTCCAACTCCCCAATTATTTGGATACAACTAAAAGGAGGCTAATACCCCCTATGTTATCCTTCTACAACTATAAGGTGGCTACAACCACCTATCCTTTCCCCATCCAATCGCCTTGAAGTAGAAGTAGAATGATGAAACCACTGCAACACTATCACTGTGAGATATATTGTTGTAAACCTGTACCAATCAACCTGTAATAAACCTATAAAAACCTATACCAATAACCCGTGGGAACATGTACCATACATCAACCTATACCTCAACCTGTACCATAAACAAATGCATCAACCATGCACCAAACCTGTGAAAATAACCTGTCCAGAAAAACCTGTACCATAAACAAGTGCATCAACCATGCACCAACCTGTACCAATCAATCTGTACCATCAACGAGTGCATCAACCATGCACCAAATATGTACCAATCATGCATAAAATACACATAAACTATGACTCATCAATATGTACCAACATCATCAACTATACACCTCATGTATGTGCCAACTCATCAACTACTTGTCTCAACCAAGTACCCAACATGTACCTCAACCAAAATCCCTCATCAATTTCATCATCCAAATCTGATTTGTAACTCTGTAATAGGACTGGTGTATATGATCACATACTTGGAAGCCTTCCTTAACTTTAACAACAAGAGACTAATATTTTATCAAACTTTACTTTAGTCTCACATGACTAGTTTTGGATTAGTCAACAACCCTAACTTGCAATAATAATAACTATGTACCTATAATGAATAAAGATCTGAAAATGGTACACAATGTTCTTCAATGTATTTTATGCAATTCCTCCATATTTCACTACTTGGAACCTCTCAGAAAAGGAGTTATAGCAAAAATGACATACCTTGTTGAATTCTGGCTTATTCTAGAGAGTGAACTTGTAGAGCATGCCCCGCATAGAATATTTGTTGTATGGATATGAAAATTGTACACAGAATACTAAAGATTATACTATAGCCAATACATTTTTTCTTACTAAATTTGGATCTTTTATGAATAATTTATGATGTTATTACCCGAAACACCTGTTTTAGACTAGTTTCAGGACTAGCCATGAACCCTATTTTTGACGGTGTGTAACTCCAAAAATACAAAGAACCACAAGATGTAATTTGTATCACAGCTACTTGGATATGTTTTCTCAATGGCCTCCCAATGTCATGGTCTGAAGCATTCTAGAAAAAACGTTATTGCAAAAATGGTGAGATGACCTGCAAATAACATACCTTAGAAAGCATCATCAAAATAATTTATCCTCCCTTGAATTTTGGCCTTCTTTACTTCACCTTTCCTCTGAAATTCAGCTTAGATATCCTTTGGTTACCTCATTCACCTATATATATTTAATATTATTAAGTGTGATTAAAATGAGAGATCCTTGCCTCTTATTTATACTTTCATGTAGCTTCCTCAAGGGGTTACCTTTTAACCATCTTAACCCACTTTCCTTATTTTAGGGTTAACCCACT
>JZKD02S0035828.1:235934-247445 GCA_000966675.3 Picea glauca
CTTTTCATAACTACCCAATTCACTTCTTAGTTTTCTACGCATGTCTTTGAGATTTCTATTTTCAATCTCAACATGCTTCAATTTTTTAAGATTCTCATCTTCTTGTTGAATCATTATACTTCATGATTTTCTTCTTATTCATTGTCATCTATTTCAATCATTGGATGCAGACATTCAAATTCAACATGTCCTACTCCTTCACAATTAAATAAAAGCAATTGACCTCTATTTTCTTCATTGAAATATGAGATGTTGAAATTTTCTTCAACTTATTTTTCTTCTTTTGCTTCTTCCCTTGCATAAAGGTATTGTAGCTTGTCCCAAATCTCTTTTTCCGATGCACATGATCCCACCTTGGATTTCACTGAATCTGTCAATCCATCCAGGATGGTATCTATTGCCAATTTGTTATTCCTTTTTGCTTCCTTCTGAGCTGCAGTCTTTGGTTTCATTAAAGGATTGTATCTTGAAGCAACTGAGAACCAAACATCTTCCCCAAGATATTTCAAGTAAGTTTACATTCTATTACTCTGGTATTCAAAATTTCTTCCATCAAATGGTGGAATCCCATTTGGAATGTTGTCTTCCATTTCTGCTTAGGATCTTCCTTCCGGTGGTTAAACTGCACTGAAGGTAACCTACTCTAATACCAATTGTTGATACTCAGAGGGGGGTGAATCAGTATCAAGTACAATTTAAAACCTTTTTCAACTTATACTTAAACCATTCAATTATTTCCAATGAGAAATGAACAATAGTATAAGAGTTACATTGATACACCACAGTACACCATGCACAATATATGAAAAATAATCAATAGTTATTGTTCAATGGAAGTAATGACTTCCAAATGTAGCTACAACTTCCAAATGTAAAGGGAGGGATAAACCTCCAAGAGGAAGATACAATACTTCAATATCAAGAGAAGGTTTAACTCTCCATCGTTTCCCCTTCCTTCCACTCAATAATATATGAGAGATAATAAAATTTTACATTAAATCATCACCATCAACCAACCATCACATAGAATCTGATAATGCTTCATGAGAATTCTTCAACTTCTGCAATTCTTCAATTCTTGGAATACTCTGATCCTATAGAAAATATTACTCAATGTATTTTCTAAAACTTCTCCAAGTTTCACTCCTTGAATCCTCCCCAAAAGGAAGTTATAGAAATAATGACACACCTTACTCAATTCTTGTTTATTCAGTAGATCGAACTTGTCAATATTTAACATCAGATTCTGAAACTAGCACACACGAAACTAAAGTCTATACTATTTCCAATGAAATTGGTCCCACATCATTTGGATTGTCTATGAAGAAGTTATGATTGTTTTACCTAGAACACCTGTTTATTGACTAGCTTCAGGACTAGTCAAAAACCCTATCTTCCACAGAGTGTATCTCCATAATTATAGAAAATCAAGAGCTGAAACTTTTACCACAGGTACCCGTTGACGGGCGAAATTGATCGCTCTTCAACTGGAGGGGTGGATTCGATCCGAGGTTGTCTAAATAACCCAAGCCGTTTGGAATGATCCACTCCAACGGGTTTAGCGGCTCCGTTGGCCGATCTAAGTCCTAGGATAGTGAAAGAAAAACTAAACTAAAGAAACTAATCTAAGTGAAAAAACTAGCTACAACAAACTATATACAATTCTAAAATATATATTAATAGTTCACCAACTAATATTACAAAACAATCATTCTACTTATTTAAATGTTCAACTATCAACAAAATTAAATCTCAATTATATATGTACAGTATTTACAGGATACAAATTTTGATCTAAATTTGCAAAAATCATGTGTAAATTGTCTTATGACAGCTAAGCTATTATTTTTTGATTTTTATAACTTTTCTCTGAAAGAAGTGAAATGAAAACTAACTAAGCTAAGCAATTAAGATAACAATCTGTACTATATATATATCTATCTAAACTACTGAGAATTCTCAAATTTATTTAACTAATAAATTGCAAATAACAAACTGACCTGAAGTAACGCTTCCTATTTGTCCTGTTCACAGTACTCGATTCAGCTGTTTGATGGGAGAAATCCGCACCAGATTTTCCACAAGCTTGTTGTAAACAGGAAGCAACAATTCTCTTTGAATATGAATGATAGAACAAACAAGACATAAAAAAACAACAATCTTATAGTTTACAAATCATCACATTTAGATAAATCCCAGTGCGAAGATTTGTACATAACTGTTCACTTAACAATGAAGATAAACCTTCTTCTCATTAAATTAAAACAGGATAATTGTTGTACGTAAAATAAGAGACATCAAATATGGACAAATCATTAAATTATATCGCATCAACCTGTAACAAATCTTGATATCTAAAGTAGTCAATAATTTGATTACAAATTAAAATGCCCAGAAACTTGAACAAAAGTAAGACAAATTGAAGCTAAATCTGTACAACAAATCCACTTCTATTCGAGTTTGTATCATCATAAGTCCATAGTCTTTGTTCTCCCAACAGTGATGGGTTCTTTACAAAAACAATGAGTATATAAAGGCCACAGGGTAAAAAATCCCTATGGGAATTATAAAAAATTGTTTGCAAAAAATATGGGAACAATCTCCCAAATCTCTATTTCTAACTAAGACTAACAACCTAAACCAAAACTATGTAACAAAAAGCATGTTCTAAACTGCCACAGCAGGTCCAATTCCCATTAAAATTCGTGTGTACCTTGGCTGTAGTGATACGATTCGGTTAGGATAAATTTGAGTTAACAAAGGCAATAGCTACCTCAACATTTCTGAACATGATATAACCCATGGTCTTTTGCTTCTTATCGTAAGCTTGCAGCCTATCATTTTCCTTAGACAACACAGTCACCCGATCCTCCAAGGACTTAATTTTGGATTGCAACAGAGGGACATCTATGTAGTATCATTCCAGCCAAGAGTTGCATTGAGTGCACTGTTGTTGATCGGGCCGAGTCACTAAAGGTGAAGGTTCTTTTAAATTACCATGGGTTCCACTATCAAGCTTAATTCCAGTGAAGTTAGGGTCATTCTTAAGGCACAGTGGAAGGTTGGACATGTAGTCATAGGGTTTGAAAGAACAGAGGCTATGAGAGTACGGGTATTCCTCAGTCAAAAAGCATTCAATCTCAGGGTCTGAATCTTCGCTCAAAACAATAGGCTTATGGTCTGTATTTTGTTTGGGCTTGTTTTGAGCGCACCTAGACACCTAGCGTGCAACTTTCTTTCCCCTGTTGTTGACATCTGTATTACCCTTCCCCTTTTTTCTTGCAGGCCTCTTAACAGTCTTAGCATTGTCTTTCGAATATGAATTAGGCATGGCGTCGGGTAGGTCAGCGTTGGGGTAGGTTGAGGGTTTGATAGCGGGTAGGAGGATAGGAGGTGGCACGGCAGGCCCAACAAGGGTTTCAGTGACCATGGTCTTGTCCACTTGAACACATTCAGGAGTGGCAAAGCCATTCCTTGATAGGAAAGCTTGCCAACAGTCAACACTCAGCCTCAAATGATGGACAATAACGATTTTGATCAAACAGTGATGGAAAAGGCTGGAATCAACCTTTTCCCTCTTAAATCATTTAGACATTTTATACAGACTGTGTAGGAGGTAGTGAGGCATATTCAAAGGGAAATCCATGAAATTCATAAGCAACTAGATATGGTAAAGAAACACTAAACCATAACGACCTTCGCAAGTCACAAATTGCTTAACAATGGCCAATAAATCATGCCACCTAGACTTAAGGGTAGTGACTGGCATACCTCTGTCACAACTGACAATTTTCCTCGATGTAAACAGGAGCAACCATGACACTTCATCCACCTTCTAATTCTTAAACCACCTCTTCCCTTTAGCTGGTAAAATCGTGGCTTAACTGAGGAATTCTTCATTCAATTCAAGTTGAGTGCCTCCAACCTTGGCCCTACATCCATCGAATGTGAGGGAAAACTATTGAGCGACCGCGAGGTTGAAACCCTCAAATTTTTGGATGAACATTAACCAGCCATTACTCTCCAAGTCCTCATGAGCATTGTCAAATAAAAGCATCATTTGGACGCCATTAGGTTCTATGCACACTATAGGGGCCATAGGAGAGAGCACACAGTTGGGGTAAACGGTGAGGGGGCTGGACAAGGTAGACACAGGACCAAATGCTCACAGGTTTCTCCAAAACAGACAGAGGTAGCCCGAGATACAAGATAGACATTAATGCCTATATGTGCACGGGTGGTGGAGTGAAATAAAACCATGCAAAACACTCATATCAATATGTACAATCGACGGTAATTCAAATCATTCACATCACAATCCAAATATCAAATAACTATTTGCAAACCATTATGTTCATAATCAACAATTGGTCAACAATAGTATGTGTATGATTTAAAACAAAACAACATTTTGGATATAGCACCAAGGATTTGATCATAAAATGTATGCATTTGTATGAAACCATTGCACAAAGGATTTAATCAAAGACACCAACAATCATTGCATCACGAACTTATAGATTGAAACCAATTTAACAAAAATGCAAAGTGAATAAAGGTTTGGTGTCTTGCCAACTATATGACCATTATTGAGTTAAAGGTGAAATGACCACATGAACAAGAGTATTGGTAATAATCCAGTGACAATTTTAATGCCATGAACAATGAGTTCCAACTCAAGGTTTTCACGCTTGCAGTCGTGAAAATGAAAATGAAAAGCAGGTGTGCAAATGCGCAAGATAATCATGTCGTTTTGTTTTAAAGAATTGTGATGAGTATTGAGGGTTCAAAACCCTTATGTGGGCAGCTTGTAAGGAAAGATAAAAATGCGAAATGGCTGCCAACAATGGCGACACACTGGTAGAAGCAGTTATCTCTGCCATAAGAACAAATCCAGATTATGATAATGAGAATAATTCTAACTCAAAAACAACCAGAAAATTGTTTAAACATCATCATTAATCAAAGAATTCCAGCTGTGCTTAAAAGATGAAACTGATAACAGTCTTAAGACAAGCGAGTCATGATATTAAAGATAAATCTCCAATACTTTTGATAGAGACACTACTGCCAGCAGGCATCCATAGCCTCGACAGGGTTGCCATTTAACCCCCTCTGATATCCGTATCCTACCAAGAAGTTCCAGATCAGAATAAAGGACATTTTAAGGTCAAGAGATTCCATATTTGCAAATTTTCATATACCCGACATTGCTTTGCTGCCAGTGGGCCCGTTCAGTACCCCGACGAAGTTGTCTTGGTGTCATGCATGCATTTACCCATTGCCAGCAGACCTGTTCAACATCCCGGCGGGTTTACAAGAACATCCCATAACTCTTTTATGATTTTCTTAGTTTTTAAAGATATATAATTGAGCGGGGTGACGCTGAAAATTATAATAATTTAGACATATTTTTACAGACCTTGAAAGAATTTTTTAAAACTGTCCTTCATTAAGATTCAGAGATGGTTTGTTTACAAAACTGACCTTCAAAAGCAGGGAGACATCTTCTGAGTTATTCCCTTAAGGAACAGGGACAGCGTAAGAAGATAATGCATGATCATGACAGGCTTTACTTACAGATTGAAATCAATAAACTTCTTTCAAACAACAGTCTTTCCTCAACATGGCTGTAAATTTCAGAAGTATATTATAATTGATTTTTAGACAAATTTTCAGCAATCATTTCAGAGAAAAATTTATGGAATGATTCTCTAGCTATAATCAAATTCTAATCCACCCAGCCGATCAGTATAAAACCACATTCACTACCCCGTGGGGTACTTTTTCATATCGTGTCATGCCTTTCATCTTAAAGAATGCCGACGCAACTTTCCAGCAGGCGATGACATACATCTTTCATGATCTGGCTAATATCATCCTCGCCTACTTGGATGACCTCACAGCTCGATCCAAGAAACACACCCAACATCTCGATGATTTACGAATCATCTTTCACCGGTGTTGTCAATACAACATCCGCTTGAATCCTCTCAAGTGCATGTTTTGTGTCACCGCGAGGTGCCTCCTCGGCTTTATTGTTTCCCAAAGTGGTATTACCATGGATCCCCTCAAAGTCCAAGCTATCACCGAAATTCCACCTCCCCGGAATTTACGACAACTTCAGAGTCTACAGGGAAAAGCTAACTTTCTTATACGCTTTGTCCCAGATTATGCCATATGCGCACACGGTTTCCTTTGCTTACTACGTCACGACATCCCATTTCAATGGGACGACCATGCCCAACAGTCATTTGATGATCTTAAAGAAGCACTTTCAAATGCACCTTTAATTAGTGCACCTAAGTACAATCACGACTATATCCTCTACGTATCAGCATCAACTGTATCAGTAGACAGCGTCCTCGTCCAGCTCAGAGATGATAATCGTGAGCATGTCATTTATGATGTTAGTAAAAACCTCTCATGACCACCCTTGAAGTATAAACATGAAATAAACTTTCCCTTCCAGTCGTCCTCGCAGTCCAGAAACTGTGCCACTACATTCTACTTCGAACAACAAAGGTCGTCGCAAATTCCAACCCTGTGCAATACTTGCTCAATCGCTGGAAAGTTATCGACAAATTTGCTCGATGGATCATTATCCTTCAAGAGTACGACCTCGAGTTTTCAACACCTAAGAGTAAGAAGGCCCTCGTTCTCGCTGAACTTGTCACAACCCTCCCCTCTGACACCACCAGTGCCCCCGTCAACACCGACTTTCCCAACGAACATCTCTTTTACATCACTTCAGACGATCCTTGGTATGGCGAACTCCTTGTCTACCTCTGAACTCAAAAGTTTAGTAACCACCTTTCACGCGAAGATCGTCGATGTATTCGCCATCAGGCCCCCCACTACCTTCTCATCGGAGACATCCTATACCGGCAGGGTGTCGACACCATTCTTCGTCGATGCTTGACTATTGACGAGGATAATAGAGTCTTAAACGACTGCCACAACGGTGCATGTGCGGGCCATTTTTAGGGCATCTCCACTACTCAAAATATTATCCGAGCCGGTTACTTTTGGCCTACCTTGTTTCATGATTGCATTCATTTCATGAAATGATGTGAGCAATGTCATCTCTACACCAACAAAGCCTAGGCTCCCCCCGCTCTTCTCCACCCTGTCATTACTGCCGACCCTTTTTGTAAATGGGGCATTGAATTCATGACTTGTAATCCCCCCTCCAGCAATGGTCACAAATACATCATTGTCGTCATTGATTACTTCACCAAATGGGTAGAAGCTATGCCCACTTTCAACAACACCGCTGACACTGTAGCGCATTTTTTTATTAACCACGTCATATCCTGCTTTGGAGTACCCCTCCAACTCATTTTCGACCATGGGAAACACTTCGAGAATGAGATCTTCGTCGAACTCTCATCTCGGTTAGGCTTCTCTCACGAGTTTTCCTCACCATATTACCCTCAATCTAACGGATAGGTCGAGGCAGTTAACAAAGTCCTCAAGACCATGCTACAACGCATGGTTAATAAACATAAAACCAATTGGCATCATATGTTATTTTCCGTGCTATGGGCTTACCGAATGGATGTGAAAACCGCTACTGGTTTCACACCATTTCATTTAGTCCATGGGGTCGAGACAACTCTTCCCATCGAGTGCGAAATTCCCACCTTACGCACCGCAATTGAGCTATTACTTGACACTGCTCCAATGGAGCAGCGCTTACTGAACTTGGAGTCTCTAGATGAATATCGTCGATCTTCCTTACAGAACAACGAGGCAGCTAAAAAATGATCCAAGGCTACCTTCAATCGTCATGTCAACCTTCGATCATTCCACGAAGGCGACCTCGTCCTAGATTATGATATCGCTCATGATACCTTTGGCCACGGCAAATTTGAATCACTCTGGCATGGCCCATACATTATCCAACATTACCTCACCAAAGGCGCACACATCCTGGCCTCCCCCGAAGGCCTCTCTCTCAAAGAACCCGTCAACGGGTTATACTTAAAGAAATTTTATGCTTAAAATTAGTCCTTCTACTTTAGGTTATTTCTTTTCTAGCATTTTTAATCTTTTTTCTCCTCCCATCACATCTAAACTATCCTTTGTGCTATTGACAGATGCTTCCTCCACTAGCCTACCACATCGGTTACCGCCAGCCGTTGGATGCAAAATCTCGCTTCAGCTGCTTGGGCTCTCTACACCCCCTCACATGAAATGCTCCATTCGAGCGGCATATGCTTGGGGTCAGCGACCAACAACCAAGACGAATACACTGTTGTCATTGGCCTCCTACCCGACACCCAGCATCATCATATTCATCACCTTAGCATCTTCCTCGACTCTCAACTAGTCGTTCTCCAGCTCAACAATGTGTACCGCATCTGTGATCCTTGACTCTTTCGCAAATACCTGCAGGTTAGGCTTTTATCTCGACATTTTGATTCCATTACATTTACACATATTCCAAGACAATTGAATCAAATTACAGATAACCTAGCTAATATTGTGTTAGACTGGCATATATCACATCAAGCTACCTCTACACATACATAAACATATCACAATCCTGTCACAACATATACATAGAATAGACATAATCAAAACATTATCCAAAAACATGTAAACACCACATCGATCTCCAAAATGTATACTCATGTATATATATAGATCTACAATTCCATCTGAATGTTTACATACAAAAAATACAAGTATTCACAGGCCAATGCAACACCTCAGTACAAAATGGGCTCACCAGCCTATATACAAAAAATATACATACATCAAATACATAAAGCACCACTCACGGTGCCTCTAAAGCGCCACCACCTGCCCCTCCCTCAGGCGGTGGCGGCCTACCACCACCTGCCTCAAGCAGTGGTGGTCCACCTGCTACAGGCCCCTCCTACCCCGGTAGTAGTCGTCCCCTCGTCATAGCAGCAGCCATTGCTACTCATCGTATTATGGCTCGCCATGGTGGAGGAACCCCCACACACTGCTCCAGGAAACTCTCGTCCTAGATGCAAGACCACATGCCCTTAGGCACGTCCTGTAACAATGTCTCCAGACGACAGTGAATGTCCTCAAAGTCCACTCCGACAGCCGTCAGAGGAGCATGTGATGGCCCAACACCAAGGTCATCAAACCGGCGCCTCCTCGCTGCCCTCTCAGGCTCAGCCGGTCGCACCACATCATCCTCATGCTGGTGTCTCTCTCCCCGCGGAGGTCTCTCCGGGTCCCAACGAGCCGACACTCTCTGCAACTCCACCTCACACCCGCGAGGTGGCACATATGCACATGCACACAAACAACATATTGTATCAGCATCTATGTCATATCCATATGGACTACTATCTCAAACACAAAATGGAAAAAACATACACATCAACACCAAACATACCTCGATGATCAAAAACCTCCCCTGGAGGTAGCACCATGTCCAGATCATCCTCGAAGTCCACCCCGACATAGGGGTAACGTAAAATCACCTGCGGCATTTGCCACCATACTTGCGTTTCCTGTGCAAAAAAGAAGTGTTCACCTTTGCCACCACCATGGTGAAGAAACATAGTCGACCACCGCCTCAACCGCGGCTCTCGTGCCCCAGGAGCACCCAATAGAATCCTCAGGCACAACATCGACACCCTCTCTAGAAACCAGGCCACTAGGATGGACCTGAAGGAAAACTCCCCTGTATCTGTGGACCGACAGTGTTCCAACTGCCCCACCATCCTCGCATGTAGCGTAAGCCCCCAAGCGAAATGCTCGCCGACCAACACTCTCTCCAGCACCAGAAGCTGGCCACCACTGATCCGCTGGGTCGCCAGTAACCCATATACTCACACAATCATCGCTGCTATACAATGATGTGTCAGGGAATCTATAGACGCAATTCTCACAATCATCCCGGACATAAATTTCTGAGCCGAACAATATCTCCAGCCAATAGTCATGAGTTGCGTATCCCTAGGCAGCACCGGCTCCACTGGTAGGGGCGTTCCCTGAAAGGGAAGCCCAGTCAAGAAATATACATCCTCCACCGCAGTGAAGGGGATCTACTCTCCTCACATGAGGAAGCATTGCAGCTCTGAACTCCACATCTGGATAAGGAACTGTAGGAGATACTCATGGGCCCGTATCAATGGGCACTCAAAAAACTTTAGCAGTCCACAGGCTGCCAAAGTCGCACACACACCTGGCCCCTCAATGGCCACGATGTCTTGTAGCTGAGACCAGTCTCACTCTTGCCAACCCACTGGCATCGTCACAACTGTCCACCTGCAGACACAACACAGAGTCCTATATCAGCTCAAGAAACCATCAACAACATCAAACAGACTCATTTTTATACACCTTAACCTTGCCTCCTAGGCACGGTTTTACTACCCACAGGCGTGCACACATGCGCACCTGTTCAGTACACAGGTGCTCATGAGTGCGCACATGTTAACTACACAAGTGCGCATCAGTGCACACCTGTATGCTTCACAGGCGCGCTCCCAAGTGCACCAGTTTACCATACAGACGCACACCGATGCACACCTGTTCAACCCACAGACGTGCACTTGTGCGTGCCTGTTCAACCCATAGGCGCGCCCTTAGAGCGTGCCTTAAATCCCCTATAATATGCCTCCATGCACATATATCCAATGGACAGGCACGCACATATGCATGCCTATTACCGGATCTCCCGCACATGTGGGGCCGATATCCCTTAAATGTCTCTGTACGGCCCCCCATATAGCCCCTGCCCAAAAAATGAAATCCTATTTCTATGTAGGATGATCAGACCACTAACTTGATGCTCACTAATCACCAATCAGATGCCTTGTCCTCCCCAAATCTCCAAATCTCCTCTGAAAATTGCTCATCTAGTCACTATTGCAGCAGGTACAAATGAGGTGGCAATGTGGGCCCTACAGCTATATATAGGCCTTTTGCCAAACTTCCACTCACCATTCCAGGAGCCCATGATGTCCATTTTTCAATCCGTCTTCAGCCACGGGATCAGCATCCCATCATCTACATCACAGCAGTCCCTGGGCCTCCTTTCATCCTGAGCCCCCAGGGTGCCTTTTTTTTTCATACCCTGGTCAGGTATGCATGCACATATTCACGCTTATCAAATACATGCTCATATCTTTGATTCTCTTCAGATATTGTTCACTTTAGGTATTTGATTTTCATGTGTGCAGGTACTTGATCATTATACATCGACACAACCCCTTCAGGTATATACTCATCACTGGCATGTAGTCTTTCCCGCTGTATCACACTTAAATTTTCAGTCACACCCTCTGATATTTTCCTCTAGGATTCCCATTCCCGGCTCTGTAGTACCCACACCTCCATTTTCATATTCGGTACTGTTACCAGGTAGCATTCTTACCCACATGAGTTGTCCCATTCATAGTACCTTTTGACACTTTTGACACTCATGTTGTTTTTCAAAACCCTTTAGGGATGGGAGTCCCAATAGTATTTCATCATGTCGCGAATCAACCACATACTCCTTCTCCTCATTTTGCT
>JZKD02S0035828.1:254917-268335 GCA_000966675.3 Picea glauca
GAAAAATGATATGGATGAATGTGATAAGGGAGAAGAGATGAATCCAATGGAATAGGTCTCAAATAATGGTGAAACAATTTCCAGATTTTTTTTTTTTACACCTGCGAAGTTATACTCCAGTCTGAAGAATACTGCGGCGATGGAATCCCCAAATTCTTAACTAGTAATAAAAGTGTAGTGATTTGACAACCCAAACATAGTTGTGCTGCAACAGATCTTGTATATTTTAATTTGTTTATGTTTCTGCCCCCCAAGGGTTAGGTATTCAAGGGTTCGCCCTGTGCTATAGCTCTCTGATATACATGTGGGGTCCAACAATAGTACTCATCCCAATATCTTAGGGCACTAACTAAGGAGGATAGACCATACCCTTAACCGTACTACCCAACTACCCAGGTACTAGAGAGTATCTTCTCGAGTGCTTTTCTCGGTGGCACTATAGTAGTCATGTGACCAATTGTTTTATCTAAAGAGGGCTTTAGGAAATATAGATTGATCCATACACAGGTGTTTTCTGATGCGCTACCACTCGAAGGAGTATCGACAGGGGTTACAAGGGTGACCAACAGATGTGCGCTTAAGAACCAATTGTATTTCCTGCGTGTATGAATCCACCAACCATGGGTTTATGCATGTAACAAAAGATCTCTGTGGCTTAAATATGTCGGAATACGTCTCTACCCTGAAAAAAATTTCCCACAATTTCTGCCAAGGAAAGTGCTCTAATACCACTTGTAATATACCAGATATAAAAAGTATGCAGAACATAAATAAAATGCTAGAAATGCTAGAATAATAGTAATATAACCAACATAATATCCACAATAACATAGAAATGATATAAGAACAACAACAGAAATAACACTTTGATTCAGAAAACAATGTTCACGGGCCACTTCGAGGGGTCAACCTCCAGTCGAGAAACGCTCTGTTACAATAATATCCAAGCTAGGTTTTTCATACCCTTGACCCTTATTTATACTAAATATGTCTATCAAGAGAATCATCTAGAGGAAGATCCTTCTATAAGTGGAAGATTCTATTAGATATTCTTACATCCACCTTATTCTATTTTATTGAAAGGCCTTATTGATATTGACCTTTATTACATTAGAATATATTTCTCTACCTATGTGCGGGTTAGGACCCTAATAGAGAAAATTTGTCTAGAAACTGATTGGCCATTAAATTCATAGCATGCACCCATTGGGGTTAGTATATTTCGAAATGTTTCTCTTGATGGTATGTAAAAAAGGAGTTAGGTGCTACATTACCCAGGTCCATGTCTAAGTTGGAAGAGGGAGGTTCAATTGCTTTGAAAGGCAGATTTATTTTTAAAAAGGGTTTATAAGGCCTTTGAACTTGGTTTCCTTCCCCGACACTTCTTTTCATGTCTATTATTTCATTCGAAAGTTTCTTTATCATCCATTGTAAGTATTCTATGTCCCCACCTCCTTTTTCAGGACCTTCTTCTATTTGTTTTCTCGGGGGTCTAGGCAACAAAAATCCTCTCCTAGGTGGAAGTTGAACTTCTTTCTTAACTAGTGATACCTTGCCCTATTTGCATCCCTTCATTTAGAATTCAATCATGTTGGCTTCCTCGAAATTTTCGGTTAGGGTATGTTTGGTAACCCTTTTCACAAGCATGGAAATGGAAGCAGGGAGAGCATTAACATATACCTCAATATGCAACTCCTGAGTAGGTTTAGCTTCGGGTTGAAATTTGTTCAGGATAGTGGTAAAATGTTGATTGAAATATTTAAACTTCTCTTTTGAACTCATGGTGGCGGCGAACTGTTCAACCATTAAATCTCCTGTGGTGGTTTCTTCTACAAATTTGTATAAGAAATATTTTTGAAACTTCATCCAACTAGTTATGGATCTAACAAGAAAGTTAAAATACCAAGTCGAGGATGAATTCTCAAAGGTATAGGGAAATATCCTACACACTACATTCTCATGTTGTACGTTCATCAATCTTATAGCTAATATGAACTTTTTAATATGATCTTCAGGCAATCCAGAGGTTGCAGGGTCAAATTTGTGAAGTATTGTTTCTGGATGTCAGGGTAGGATATGTACCTATCCTGGGATTTCCAGAGCTTCACTGGCCAACCATGGTTGATTATTTTGAGGTTGATTTACCCTTTCTTCATTGTTATCATTATTATCCTCCATGTCATCCGATTCTGACGTTGAGCAATATGAGTTAGACCCTTCCTTGTCAGATTCAGAATCGTTAGGTTCATAGTAGTTACCAGCTAGTGTTTTGGGGATCAGATTAAGGGGTTGTTCGATATCAGCGAGGGAAAAATATATCAAGTCTTCTACAAAGTGATACTAAACATCAATATGATTTGTATTCAAATGATAATATGGGTTCTTTACCAAGAAGATTTCACTTTGATTGTCAAAATCTAATCTCACTACTTGTTGTACCAACCCAATACCTGAACACAATCTTTGTAACCATACTTCTTTCTTGCTTGCATGAGTGGTTGCCATGTATTCAGCTTCTATAGTTGAGAGTGTCACTATAGCCTGTGTTTTTCTCATCCAATTGATTTCTCCTCCAAATAGGTTAAACACATACCCACTTGCAGATCTTCGATCCAGATCTCTAGCCCAGTCTGCATCAACAAAGCCATGTATGTCCACCACTCTATCCTATCCTGGTTTTCCTTGGTAGCACAATCCATAACTGGTAGTGCCACAGAGATACCTAAAGGCCCTCTTTACTTTTTTCCAATGCTCCTTCTCTGGTTTTGACATATACCTGCTCAAAAATCCCACTGCATGTGTAATGTCTGGTCTAGTACAGACCATTGCATACATCAAACTGCCAATTGCACTGGCATACAAAACATGGGACATGTCCTCTTTTTCTTCATGTGTCTTGGGACACTGATCTACAAATAACTTTACACCTATAGGAATAGGAACCTTGACCAGTTTACTTCCATGCATATTAAACCTATGCAATATCGTCTCAACATATTTTCTCTGATTCAACCAAAGTTTCATGTTTGCATGATCTCTTTTAATCTCCATTCCCAGAATGAAGTTAGCAACACCGAGATCCTTCATGTCACATTTGGAGGATAGCTGCAATTTCACCTCCTTGATAACATCCATGTTATTTCCTACCAACAATATGTCATCAACATACAACACTACATAAATGAAGTGATTACCAACCTGCTTGGAATATACACAGTGATCATCCCTGCTTCTTACAAATCCCAATCCAAGTATGTATGTGTCAAAATTTTGGTACCACATCCTAGGTGATTGCTTCAGACCATATAGTGACTTCTTTAGCTTACAGACCAGCCCTTTCTTTCCCTTCACTACAAAGCCTTCTGGCTGCTTCATGAAGATTTCTTCTTCTAGATCCCCATGTAGGAATATTGTCTTCACATCTATTTGTTCCACTTCAATATCAAAAGAAACAACAATAGAGAAAATAAATATAATAGAAGTTAACTTAGAAACAAGAGAAAAAATCTCACCAAAGTCAATTCCCTCTACCTGGGAATAACCTTTTGCTACTAACCGAGCTTTGTATTTCTCCACTTTACCTTGTGCATTAAACTTCTTCTTAAACAACCATTTGCTACAAATAGATTTTCTTCCAGCTGGAAACTCAACTATATCCCATGCCTCATTCTTATCCAGGGCATACATTTCTTCAACCATGGCCTTCTTCCAGAGATTACTATCCTCTGAATTCATTGCTTCCCTGATAGTTCTGGGATCATCATCAGTAATAGATAAAGAAAAATTGGAGTGGAAATTAGGTGGACTATACCTTTCTGGTTGTCTTTTATCTCTCACTGATCTCCTCAATATTGGGGTATGAGGTTCTTCTTCTTCTTCTCCTTCTTCTTTCTCTTCTTCAGATGATTCTGAGGGTTTATTTCCATACCATACCTCATGTGGAGTTTTATCATCCAACACTGATGAAGGTGATCAATTGACCAGGTAACATGTTTTATCCACTGCCTCTGCCCAAAATTCTTGTCCTAACCCGACACCGCTGAGCATGCTCCTTGTTTTTTCCATCAATGTCCTGTTCATCCTTTCTATAACCCCATTCTGCTGAGGAGTGTATGGAGTAGTCTTCTTCCTTTCTATACCACACTTCTGCAGAATTCTCCATCATTATCTGTTCTTAATACCTTTATTTTCTTCTCTGTCTGATTTTCTACCAGAGCCTTAAACTCTTTAAATTTATCAAATACCTTATATTTATTTCTAAGAAAATAAATCCATGTGATCCTTGAAAAATCATCTATGAATGAAACATAATACACATATTTACCTAGGGATGGAATAGGAACAGGTCCAAACATATCACCATGTATCAAGTCTAAGATCCCCTTTTCTCTTGTAGCACCATATGGGAATCCTAATTGATTATGTTTACCATATATGCAATGTTCACAGAAATAAAAATCCAGAGTGCAATTAGACATACCTTCAACCATACCTTTACCGTGTAGTGTTCAAAGGCCCTTTTCTCCAATATGCCCTAGTCTTTGATGCCACAACATGGTCTTCCTTTCTAGAACAGTATTGGTCTTGTCTCCTTCATTTCTCTTCTCAGGGACAATAGAAATATTGCACCCATTAGTATAATTTCTTCCCAACAAATTGTACAGAGTTCCACACCAAACTCTCCTCATCAACACCATTTCTCCTCATACCATCTTGCAATTGTTCTTTCCAAATATAGTATCCACTCCTACATCATCTAACTTGCTTACAAATATTAGGCTCTTGACGAGTTTTGGAATGTGCAAAACCCTGAGGAGAGTTCTAATCCTTCCATATTTTATAAACAACTTAACCCTTCCACGTCCCATTATTTTGGCTGTTGAGTCATCTTGTAGGAATACATCACCACCATCATATTTTTCATATTCAGAGAACCACTCCCTGTGACAAGTCATATGGTCTGATGCACCTGATTCGATCAACCATACATCATGGTATGCATGTGTACCTATAGATGCCAGGTAAACATTACCTCCTTCTTCAGTGGAGGTTTTCACCTCTGTGGAAGAGGTACTATCAGATCCCTTTGGTTTTTCAACCTTCTTAGACTTGCAATCTTTCTTATAATGCTCTGTTTTACCACACTTCCAACATTTCCTAAAAGATATTCCTGGAGACTTAGATCTACCTGTAGATTTAGGTCTCCCCCCCCCCGAAGGCTTACCGGGATTCCTGTCTTGGGTATGACCTCTTACAAATAAAGCATTTGTGCTATGACTATCCATGATTTCCCTCCTCATCTCTTCAGATAACAAGGATGAAACTTGTTGAAAAGTCAACAAGAAATGTGTGTCTAATTTATTTTTCTCTTAAATAAATTGGACAATAAATATTCATCTATTATCTCATAATTACTTGAAAATAGTTAACTAAAATGGAAAATTAATTAGCTATAGGAAATTCGAGTTCAAATCTTGACTGGTGGGACATCCAAGTTGAATTAGTTATAATTGAGTGATTCAAAGTTGTAACAGATATGGATGTGTAGTTATGTGAGTTGTGAAGTAGTTTAACTCAGTTAAGTGAGTTAAGCTCAGTTGTACTAGTTGTAAGTGAACTTACACTAGTGAGAGATCAGTGAATTAGTTATTAATTAATTCACAAACAATGATCTCACATGCAACTGAAGATTTACCACAGTTAACTACATGCCTGTCAGATCCAGTGGAGACCCAAATGAGATAACAGGTGAAAGGGACAGTTTGACTATCAATTGTGATATTAGTGAGTGCAGAAATGCAATCACACACATAGTGGATGTTCCCATGAGGAATGTGCAGCCTAGGCAAGAGGAATTGAAATTCATTTGTAGGTTTTCCATTAGCAGGGATTGCGCAGAGGAGGCAGGTTGTCTTGAGCCAGTAAATTGGCACATGCATTTGCCAATTTTTGTATGACAGTGTGACACGATTGTTATTGTACTGAGAGATCTTTGATTAGAGTTTTGTATGATATTGTTTCATGATCCATGATATAAACATAATATATGATAGTGGGGTTTCTAGCTTTATGCTTTCCTAGTAAAAACATCTGTGTTATGTGTGATTGATCTTTCTTCTTGATATTACAATTGGTGATCGTCTTTGAAATTCTGAAAGAATATTTGTAGAAGTGATTATGTATTTAACAGTGGCATATAATTTTTAGATCAGGAGAATCCATGAAATACATAATTTGTATTGAAATTTCTACATGGTATCAGAGCACAAAAGATTGTAGAAGCTGAGTTTGTGACTGGATAGAATTCGAATTTGCAGAAATACTTTCTTGGTGCTACGATTGATTTAAGATTGATATGGATTTCAATGGCTTGAGGTTAGAGTATGCACTCGAGGGTATCTCAAACTATATTTCTTGAAAGGACAGGATGGAGGTAGTACTCGAAGATAGTGGCTTGAAGGAATTCATTGACAAAGATGTTCCTAAGCCAGTTGTTGCAGACGCTGGAAATCTTGATGCATGGAAAAAGAAAGTGGAAAAGGTGAGGATGATCTTGTTGGAGGGAGTACAACACCACATTATCTCAAACCTCCATGGGAAAACCACACCATATGAAATGTTGAAGGCTTTGATGGATCTATTCCAAAACAGTAGCGACCATAGGAAATTGGTGCTCAAAGATAAACTCAGAAGCATCAAGATGGAGAAGGGAGACTCCATTCCAAAATATCTCACAAAGTTTCTCCAATGTCAGGATGAGCTGGGGAGTGTGGGAATAATAGTCGTTGATGATGATTTGGTGAGCTTGGTGTTCTTAGGAATTCCCAAGAGTTGGCATAGTTATCAAGACTGTGTCAATGGAAGGGAAAAATTTCCAGTTTGGGAACAACTATGGTCGGATCTAGTGCAGGAGGAGTTCAGGTGAAACACCAGAGATGGATCTTCATCAAAGCATGATGATGAAGAGGATTTTGATTTGGATGCCAAGGAAAGGACTGGGAAGGGGAAGAAATTCCATTAAAAATCCGAGTCTAAAGAAAAGATGTTGGATTTGTCCAAAGTGAAGTGTTTTCACTGTCACAAACATGGGCAGCTTGTTACTAACTATCCGTAGAAGAAGAATAAAAAGAAGGTTTTTGGAGCTGCAGCTGGTGAGGCCCTTGCCTCGCAATTTGAACTTGACTTCTCTTTGATTGCATGCATGGATTCAAGTGCATTGGGATCAGTGTGGTATTTGGATAGTGGCACTTCCTTCCACATGATAGGAGATAAGGACCTTTTCAGTAACTTGGAGGAGAAAGATCTCAAAATACATATTGAGATGGGTGACGATGGACGATACAGTGCGATTATCATTAGTACCATTACCTTTCAGAGGGAGTCAAGTAAACCATTTCAATTGAAATATGTTATACATGTTCCAGGTCTAAAGAAAAACCTGGTCTCAGCCCCAATGTTAGAGGACAGAGGCTATGACGTTGTTTTCAACAATTGAAAATATTTCTTGTGACATAAAACAACGGTTCAAGTCAAGAAGATAGGGATTCAAGTTAAGAATATCTACAAGCTGGAGGTAGATGGTTGCACTGCCATGATGGGAAAGGCATAAAAAATTGTGAGTCAGGATGAGGGCGAATTATGGCACAGACGATTGGGCCATCTTCATCATGGAGCCTTGAAAATCATGTAGCAAATATCTATTGGACTTCCAATGTGAACACTTTCTCAGTTAGATCGGTGCAAGGGTTCCACCATGGGGAATTATGTAAATTCCACCTTTCATGAAAAGGAGAACCATGTTGCAGTGATCCTAGAGAGAGTTCACACAGACATGTGTGGACCATTCTCGGTTTATTCAATAGAAAAACATAAGTATTATGTTATTTTTGTTGATGACATTTCTCGTAAATGCTGGATATTCTTCATGCAGAAGAAGGGTCAAACATTCTCAAAGTTCTGTGAGTTTAAAGCATTGGTGGAGAAAGAGTTGGGGAAGCAAGTGAAGGCTCTGAGGAGTGATAATGGTGGATAATACATCTCTAATGAATTCAAATACTTCTACAGAAAAGAAGGAATTCAAAGAGAACTCATAGCGCCTCATAACCCACAACAAAATGGGGTCGCAGAGAGGAAGAACATAATGATCATGGGTGCAACATGAGTGATGTTGCATGATCAGGGCTTACCAATGCATTTGTGGGTGGAAGCATGCAATACTGCGGTTTATGTGAAAAATCATTGTCCTCATAGAGTACTTGGCATGAGTACACCTGAAGAAGCTTTCACTGGTAAGAAACCTGATGTTTCTCATTTTAAGAGTTTTGGCTCATTTGTTTATGTGCATGTAACCAAGGATGTCAGGAAGAATATGGGACCGACTACTGAAGTTGGGATATTTTTGGGGTACAAAGAAACACCCCATAATTATCATGTGTATTTTCCTAATAGTAAGATGACTGTTATGCGACAGGATATAAAATTCGATGAGGGGAAAGCCATGTAGTTGTCGCATGAGAGGGATCTATACTTGCATGCAGAAGAGGAACTGTTGGTTCCCAAAGATGAGTCTCAATATGTGGATCAACCACATGAGGATATTCATGGAGTGGAGGAAGCCACTCAATAAGAGCCATCCATCAGAAATGGTAGAAAGCGAACCACAAAATTTGATAGATTGAGACTAGATGATGCACAAAATGCAGGAGTCCCTACTTCACAGAGAAGATAGAGACAGTCTCCTAATCGATTTACTAGATACATAGCTCTCATGAGAAAATTTATTGTGACTGAACCATCTTCCTTTCAGGAAGCAGTGCAGGATCCCACTTGGGTTGATGATATGGTGGAGGAGTATGGATCCATTGTCAAAAAAAGTGCATGGGAAATTTTCCCAAGACCGATTGATAAATCAGTGGTAAGATCGAGGTGAATTTACAAGGTAAAGAAAGCTACTGATGGGAGTGTTGAGAAATACAAGGCTAGGTTTGTGGCCCAGGGCTTCTCACAGATCGAGGGGATAGATTATGATGAGACCTTTGCACCTATCGCAAGGTACTCTTCCATAAGATCCATCCTTTCACTCTCAACGCAGATGGGTTGTTGCATTCATCATATAGATGTAAAAACTGTGTTCCTCAATGGGATCATTGAGGAAGAAGTGTACATTGAGCAACCAAAATTTTTTGAGACCTTTGATAGGGAGTCACATGTGTGTAGAATCAAGAGAGCACTGTATGGACTGAAGCAAGCAACCCATGCTTGGTACACTTAGATAGATAGCTATTTCACTAGACTGGGATTCACCAAACGTGAAGCAGATGCAAACCTATACCAAATTGTGGTGGAGGGTAAGTTTTTAATCATTATTCTTTATGTTGATGATTTAATAATGAATAGTGATAAGCAGCTTCTACACTCATGCAAGGAGGACCTTGCAAAGGAGTTCGAGATGAAGGATTTGAGCCTTCTTCATTATTTACTTGGATTGGAAATATGGCAGCGAGATGGTGAAATTGTTGTGTCTCAAGGAAAGTATACAAGGGAGATACTGGGTAAGTTTCACATGGAGGGCTGCAAACCCATGGATACTCCTCTTCTAGGAAACTAGAGGAAAGAGGATGCTACTTCTGGAGAGGTAGTGGATGCTACTTTCTATCATCAGTTAGTGGGTTCGCTAATGTATTTAGTGAACATGAGACTGGACATTTGCTATGCGGTTAACCAGCTCAGTCAAGCAATGGTTAAGCCTACCAAGCTCTTTTGGAAGGTGGGTAAGCATGTCTTGAGATACCTGAGGGGAACATATGAGTATGGATTATGGTACAGACAGACAGATGAGGTGAATTTGCATGGCTTCACAAATGCAGATTGGGCAAGCAGCCCAATGGAAAAAATGAGCACATCAGGGGACATCTTTAGTATCGGATCTACAATTGTTTCTTCATACAGTAGGAAATAGAGATCCATGGCACTTATTTCAGTAGAAGCGGAATACATGGCAGCAATTCAAGCTACATGGCAGCAATTCAAGCTACATGTGAGGCTATCTGGATGAGAAATATCTTGGTTGGTTTATTTGGTTCTCATTTAGATCCAGTAGTGATTCATTGTGATAATCTGAGTTGCATTAAACTCTCAATTAATCTCATGTTTCATGATAGATCTAAGAATATAGATATCTGGTATCATCATCTCAGATATTGTGTGCAGCAGAAGATCATGTTGCTTCAGTACATTCCTATGGAAGATCAAGATGCAGATATTTTGACGAAGGCACTCACCAAGAGAAAATTTGAATACCATAGAGACAGGATTGGGGTGAAGGATAATCCCTTTCTTGTTGAGAGGGAGTGTTGAAAAGTCAATAAGAAATGTGTGTCTAATTTATTTTTCCCTTAAATAAATTGGACAATAAATATTAATCTATTATCTCATAATTACTTGAAAATAGTTAACTGAAATGGAAAATCAGTTAGCTATAGGAAATTTGAGTTCAAATCTTGACTGGTGGGACATCCAAGTCGAATTAGTTATAACTAAGTGATTCGAAGTTGTAACAGAGTTGGAAGTGTAGTTATGTGAGTTGTGAAGTAGTTTAACTCAGTTAAGTGAGTTAATATCAGTTGTACTAGTTGTAACTGAACTTACACTAGTGAGAGATCAATGAATTAATTATTAATTAATTCACAAACAATGATCTCACATGCAACTGAAGATTTACCACTGTTAACTACATGCATGTCAGATCTAGTGGAGACCCAGTTGAGATAATAGGTGAAAGGGACAATTTGACTATCAATTGTGACATTAGTGAGTGAAGTCATGAAATCACACACACAGTGGATGTGCCCATGAGGAATGCACATATTAGGCAAGAGGAATTTGAATTCATTTGCAGGGATTGTGCAGAGGAGGCAGGTTGTCTTGAGGTAGTAAATTGGCACATGCATTTGCCAATTTTTGTATGACAGTGTGAGACGATTTTTGTTGTACTGAGAGCTCTTGGATTATAGTTTTGTATGAGATTATTTCATGATCCATGATATAAACATAATATATGATAATGGGGTTTCTATCTTTATGCTTTCCCGATAAAAAAATTTGTGTTACGTGTGATTGATCTTTCTTCTTGATATTACAATTGTCGATCGTGTTTTAAATTCTGAAAGAATATTTGTAGAAGTGATTTTGTATTTAACAGTGGCATATAATTTTTATATCAGGAGAATCTAGGCAATACATAATTTGTATTGAAATTTCTACAAAACTACATCCTCATACTTCAAAGTAGATTGAGTGGTACTACCAATTGCTACAACCAGATTATCCCAAGAGTTTGGAAAAGAACATAACAAAGTAATACACTTATCTTCTTCTACAATCGTAATATTAACAGAGAGAAGTTGACTTACCCGAGTATTAAAGGCATTTAGATGTTCTGTCACCGAATCTCCATCTTCCATCCTAAGATGATACATCTTCTTTTGAAGAAACAACTTGTTTACCAGGGACTTTGATTGATATAAATTCCCCAACTTATCCCATAGTTCCTTGGTTGTATATTCTCCCGAGACATTCAACAACACTGAATTTGCCAGGCAGAGTCGAATAGTACTCCTTTCTCTTCTGTCCAACTTCTCCCAATCTTCCTTCGACATACTAGCAGGTGGTTTACTGGTAGTTTGTGTACTAGTAGGTTGTGTAACAGTAGCCTGTGTGCTAGTAGATGGTGTACCAGTAGGCTGTGTACCAGGATCCACAATGATCCATTGTTATTTGTCTACAAGAAGGTCCTCCATCTTGAGCTTCCATAGCTCAAAGTTTTTACCATTGAACTTCTCTATCTCAATTTTATATGAGCTCACCATTTGTCTTTCTATACTTGAATATCCACTGCAAAATCTCCCACTAAACCTAGGTTTATAACAAACCCAAGATAACCTTGATCTATCAAGACTGAGCCAAACCCTCAACAACAAATGTTGGTTGTGGAGCTTGATTATCTTCCTAATTCAGAGGTCTTTTACTTTCAGCCATGTTTATACCCCATGAAGTATTTACACCCCAAAAGTATGTACACTCTTCCACGCAGAGGAGTGCAGAGGGGGGGTACCCCCTCTGCGGGGTCCGGGGGGGCTATCCCCCCAGCTGGGGGGTCTGGGGGTAAGTGGGGGTTCAGGGGAAAATCCCTCGATTGAAAAATTTCCTTCTAAAAGTATATTTTAATTTCATTGTAAATATGGAACGTTCATTATAAGGTCGCATATCTAATGGTAGAGATTATGTTAGGGTTTTTTTCCCTAGAAGGCAACCCTCTTTTATGAGGGAAATGTATTGCGGATAGGGTTTATGGTGAATATTGTATTATGAGAGAGGAGACTGTGAGAGAAATAAGAGGAAGTTACAGTGGGTTTTGTTGTAGGTTGTATCCCTTCATTTGCTGGATAATAATAAAGGAAGGACCTGGCAATTTGCCTGGTGGATATAGTCCACATTGGGTGAACCACGTAAATCTATGTCTCTCTTGTATTATGTATCTTTTGTGTTTTGTTTCCATATTTTTTTTATTTATTGCTCCACGGTCTTATTTTTCTAACAACTAGTATCAGAGCGAAAGGTAACTCGTAGGAAAAGAGGGTTCCTGGTTCGAGTGGGAGCAATGTCGGAAGATGGAAAGTTTAGGGTCGAGAAATTTAATGGCCAAAACTACCAGTTATGGAAGATGCAGATGGAAGATTATTTATATAAGAAGGATATATTCCTACCATTGGGCAGAGTAGCAAAGAAGTCAACAGCCATGAAGGATGAAGAATGAGAGATTATTGATAGAAATGCTCTAGGAACAATACGGTTGAGCCTGGCAATGTTGGTGGCTTTCAATATTTCGAAAGAAAAGACAACAAAGGGTTTGATGGACACATTGGCCAAATTGTATGAAAAACCCTCGAAATCCAATAAGGTATTTCTAATGAAGATATTATTTAATATGAAGATGTTAGAAGGTGGGTATGTTGTAGATCATTTAAATGAATTTAATACGGTTACTAATCAACTAAGCTCTATAAAAGTGGACTTTGATGATGAGGTTAGGGCTCTTCTAATCTTGTGCTCATTGCTAGAAAGATGTAACAGCTTGGTCATGGTTGTAAGTAACTTTGTCTCTGGTTCAAATACTTTAAAATTTGATGATGTTGTTGGTGTTATCCTTAGTGAGGAAATTCAATGAAAAAGTACAAGTGAGACATCAGGTAATGCATTGAACATGGAGAACAGAGGAGGATGAAAGGATAGAGGAAAGGGCTCAGGGTACAAGGCTAGACTTGTTGTAAAGGGGTTTGCACAAAAGAAAGGTATAGATTTTGATGAAATATTTTCTCCTGTTGTTAAAATGACTTCAATTAGGACTATTTTAAGTCTTG
>JZKD02S0035828.1:268724-287894 GCA_000966675.3 Picea glauca
ATGTTGATTCAGATATGGCAGGTGATAAAGACAGCAGGAGGAGCACCACAGGGTATGTTTTTACTATAGGTGGAACAACAATAAGTTGGATTTCAAAACTGCAAAAGGTTGTTGCGCTTTCAACAACAGAGGCAAAGTATGTTGTTTCTACAGAGGCTATTAAAGAGATGATTTGGTTACAGAGGTTTATGGAGGAATTGGGAAAGAAGCACGAGAATACAGGTTGTACTATGACAGTGAGAGTGCCATTCATCTTGTAAAGAACTCAACCTTTCATTCTAAGACTAAGCATATACAGTTGAGGTACCACTTCATACGATCTTCCTTGGAAGATGGACATTTGAAGTTGGAAAAGATTCACACTAGCCAGAATCTTGCAGACATGTTAATAAAGGGAGTAACCAGAGAAAAACTGAGTTCCTTCTCAATTTTAGTTGGTCTTCAAGAATGAAGATGAAGATGAGAAATTTTCCAGGTCCAAAAAGGTTCAGAGTCCATCATATATAGCAACGGTGGAGTTGTTGAGATTAGTCTTCAAGTGGGAGATTGTTGGTTTTGGAGCCTGGTTATCTTCCTGATTCATAGGTATTTTACTTTCAGTCGTGTTTATACCCCATGAAGTATTTACACCCCAGAAGTATGTACACTCTTCCATGCGGGGGGGTGCATAGGGGGGGTACCCTAGAAGGCAACCCTCTTTTATGAGGGAAATGTATTATGGCTAGGGTTGATGGTGAATATTGTATTCTGAGAGAGGAGACTGTGAGAGAAAGAAGAGGAAGTTACAGTGGGTTTTTTTGTAGGTTGTATCCCTTCATTTGCTAGATAATAATAAAGGAATGACCTGGCAATTTCTCTGGTGGACGTAGCCCACACTGGGTGAACCATGTAAATCTGTGTCTCTCTTGTATCGTGTATCTTCTATGTTTTGTTTCTGTATTTGTTTTATTTAGTGCTCCACGGTCCTGTTTTTCTAACAACAAAGGCATCCCTCTAAAGACAAAAATGAGCTCTGATACCACATGTAATTTTTAAACCTGTGAAGTACAACAATGCATATAGATTCTTAAGAAAAACATAAATCAATCAATGGCTCATTCACATCGTACATAGAGATTTATATCAGAAACCCTCAATCGGGAAAACCTTTTTATTTAATTATATCGAATTTCACCATTCAGGGTTTTAGGTATTTCGTAGATACCAAAACCCTAATCCCTTAATCCAGGATTAATTTAGAAAACCGCTAAAAATAACAAAAAACACCCCAAGGGGGGGCAGACCTGCCCCGCCTGGGACCCCACTAGGAAAGTTCCTAGCGCACATGACACAAAGAGCACTACTACGAGGGATATTTAGACGCAGTTGTCGAATCTAACACACCCACACACACACATGCAAAGAATATAACACATACCCAACATAAGAGCGTAAGGTATTTAAGGGAATAGGTGTTTTACTTCCTTGTACTGGGGTGATTTACTCATTTCAGGAGTACTCTCTATATCTGGGATTCTTGAGAATGAATATCCATCCATGTGGGATTTTTTGAATCTGTAGGCTATGCGAGATATATTATCTGAAATGTCATTAGTCATTCATTCGTTTAGGCCCTCCTTCTAGCACCAATTCTATTTATGGGTCCAAGATCCTTTGAATCAACAGTAGGAACCAAACCCTCCTTAGAGGCCCAATCAGACTCTTCAGCGTTTGATGGGTGGAATGGTTCTCCATGTCTTTTGATCTAGCCAATTTACTGATGGGATTTACTTAGTGATTGACAAGATATATTTCTCTGAAAGTTCCTCCTTCAGGTTAAACATTTATATATTTTTAATTTTATATTATTATATGAGTTTGATAATATAAGGTATGATGGTATAAACCAACTGATAGAGGGAAATATTAAATACTGAAGAATGTTGAGTCTGGGATAACCATTGTTCTCTAGCGTGCAAACAACAATATTCACACCTATTACAAGTCTAGTAATAATACATTAACTTGTTGGTATTTCAACACTGACTCAGATACAATTATGGAAAGAAAATATGCATGCAATAAGATAAGTGGAATAAAAATAGTTTCCTTAGCTCCACCATCAATCACATATTAACACAACGATTCTCTTTTCATCATTTATAACAAAGGAACTGTTAAAATATTGAAAAAAATATCTTATCAATAGATTCAGAAACTCTTACTCGTTATAGAATCAACTATTGAATTCAAATATGGAAGTAGTTCCTCATCAATCCAATCACATAATGCCTTTGATGAAAATAAAATTTTTTCTCTGGTTCTAAACAAAACTTATTAATTAAAGTTGCTTAGAAATAATTCTTTACAATTCTTAAAAAAGAGGGTCTTTTCCTAAAACCATCGACCTTTTCCCAAAAGGTCGATCCTCCTATTTATAAAGAATCACTAACCTTAAAAAACTAGTGGAAGTTAGAGTTAAGTAAAAAAAAAGAATGACACGTGGTGACTTGATCTCTTTGTTCTCCTGAGATCATCTAGTGGTTCTACTAAAGTGGATTATTCTTCTCGTACTCTAACCACTTGAAGAAGATATCCTCACATGTGTTATCATACAGGAATCTATGCTAGTCCATTGGGGATGAAAGGGTTTCCTTCACCTCTATTTCCTTTTATCTATATCTGATCACTCTCACTTGAACACTGCAGTGTTGTGCGATCCTTGATCGGATGTTCGATAAATTTTATTACCTGACCTGGTGTCATGCTCACCACTGGCATGATCTCTACTTCCCATGCTGAGTCATGTTGTACAAGTCGTTTGAATATGTCATAAAAATCAACAAAGTATTTAGTTGATCTAAACTCTAAGAGGATGATATCTTTCATCTCCTGATTGATATTCTCCCATATTTTCTCACACTTGACCCACCTTTCCTATATATTTCCCTAAGGTTCTTGGGCCATCCTTACCAAGTATTCGACTACCTTCCTGATTCGGGAGATGTTGTTGTCCATCAACACTCAGATGTCGTGATCCTCCATGTATCGACCCTTATGTACTGCAGTGATATAATCGATTCATTCTACAACATGGTATTCATTTTCACACCATATCTCCACTTATTTACAAGTTTCTAGTGCCACAAGAGTGTCTTCTTGAAGATCAGATATACATGCAGTGAATAGATGTATCTCACTCTTGAATTGTGCATATGCCTCTCAAAATTCACTCTTCAGGAAGATTGTTTCTTGCATCGAGTCTTGATAATATTTCACTAGATGGAGTAGATGGTCCATCTCCTTCTTTGCGGTGACTAGATCCTTTTTTTCCTGTCTTTCTCGATCCACCGTGGCATCAGTTATAGCCATCCTCGCAACAATTAGTTTAGTTGTCTTCACATTTCTGTGCTGAGAAACGTTTCTTCTGTGGTGATGAGAATCGTGATATCCAATGTGAGCCTCCTTTTCTTGGTTGTCCTCTACTTTCTATCATAAGCAACACTTTTATATCGGTGATCTCATCCAAGGGATTGAGGATCTATTGGTCTCCCCAGGTCAGAGTGTTTCTTAGGCTTCCTGCCATATATATTTGTTCTAGGACCGAATCTTGTACTTATTTGACATGGGAAAATTCTATATGCTCTAATTATTTCTCCTCCGACTGGTGTTCGTCAGATGGTGAGGTATTGAAATTAAATGGAGAGACAGTCACAAGCTCAACAATAAATTGGTGATTAGCTGGTAAAGTGTCAATCTCTGGCTGCCATAGTTCCTCTTCCTATTCACTAGAGCCTAGATCATCCTTAGAGTTGTCTTTCGAAGTCCTTGATAGTTCTAGAAATTCAATTTCTAAGGTACTCTCAGTGTCATGGTCACCTTGCAAAGGGTTTGGAATTGATGCATCAGGAGTTAGAGTAGATGTTCCCCCTAGTTCTTTCTCCTCAATGATTGGTATTAGAGTTATAAGAGAGACTTCTGAGATATCTTCATCATCATAGATGGTAATAAAATAAAAAATATTTTTCGACACACTTGTTTCACCTGATGTTCTTTGAATCTCCTGTTGGGAATGAATAATCACCGGTGATCTGGCTTGTGGTGATGAAACTCTGGGATTTTCTAGATCGACGTTTCCCTCCAGTAGAATTGTTTCCGAGCCAATTTTCTCTCCTTAGAAATTTGTTGTGTCATCTGGGGTGACCCTCCAGGGTTCTATCATAGGGTCGAGCATGGTGCCATATTGCAGTCTTTCTATGACTCTTTGAGCTTCTTCTAGTAACAACATTCCTCTTTTATGCGCCTCTATCACTTCAATTGTTCCATTGTCATCTTTGACTCTAAGGGTTTCCTGAGATGACTATTCTATAGTATCGACCTACTCTTCCATGATCATTTCTTTAAACCTGGTCATATTTGGGTTATGTTTCCTCTGCAACACCTCCTCCCAGTCCTGAGCACATTCTGCAAAAAATTCATCTTTGAACTTATCATGTGTGTATGGCCAGTAGAAAGAGACTTGTGAAGCATGTTGAAGAACTAGGCCTTTAGGGTCATGTTTCTGAAATCGTCTTACTGGGAATATCTATTCCAGTTGGCTCAAACCCTCTTGTTTATATTGCACAGTATCCTTCACCATGTAAAACCCTACATGGAAACCATAGAGGATGAATGCTCATTTCTTGTCTTTAACTAGGGTGGGAATTATAGACCTACAGGATGGTTTGGTAACATATTTCTCCCATGAAGAGTCGGTCTAGGACGTGAGCGGAGAGTAGATGCAGTGTGTCAGTAGCTCCAAACACCCTGATATTAGTACTGGTTTCTTCTAGGTACCAGTGGCCTGCCTTTGAGATCATTTTCTTGGTTGCTGCCGAAAGACTTGGGCATTCTCTTTTAAAAATAATAAAATAAACCTGAGCTATGAATTCATCGTAGATGAGAGCATAAGATTTTTTGTACCTGTTGTCCTACATAATTATGAAGTAGACATGTAAAGGTTCTCGACAACATGCCATCTTAGAATCATGCCTACAAAAACCTTCCTTGCTCAAATTACGTCTAGCAGGTACGACACCATGTGAAAAGCGGGCGGTTCTCCCTCCTTAGGTGTCCGGGCCTGTAATATATTGGTGCTCAACTGTTTAGATATGATTTCTCCCCAGTTGATGAATCTCCCAAAGATGGCCATAGTGTATGCCAGGGGCATCCATGCCTCCAAAAACTTAGTGGAATCTCTCTCCCCGTATAATCGACATATCAGAGCCATCAAATAGATGTATGGATCCCTCAAATTTGTTGTCCCATACCAATCATTTCTCCAGTTTGTGAATTTTTTGTCTTATTTCCACCAGGAGGCCATCAATCCACTGGTGTCATGGAATGCATAGAATTTCACTACGAATTTTGTGTTTAACCACTCCTTCAGGTACCTGAGCTTCTCATATTTATAGACCTCGATCGGGACAAAAAACCTGATCCATCCACCATTATCATCATTAACCAAGCACTTCATTGCATATGTATGATCAATTATCTACCCCAGGGTCTCAATACAAGGCCAGACTGGTGTTCGATAGGCTTCCATATGTAGGCATGACCATCGAATGTTCAAAAAAACTTGATCATCAAGCATCCTTACATCTAGGTCACTGTGGGGGATAAATTATGGGTAATATTCCTCGTTAATCTTGTTGAATAAATCTCCCCACTTTGGGAGCATTATCTTTGACCTAGTGCTCACCTCTGTGTCACCAAATGCAGGGGTCTGGGAAAATGCCTTCTTAGTTTATGTTCTGATGACCAACTTCACTTTAGTAAAAGATGATAACTACATTGCAACACCAGGAGAAGATCCTTTACCGACCTCTGGTTCCTTCAACTTTGGTGCCCTTGGTGAGCATCTGGTCATTGGCTTCCTTGGAGGCATTTTCCTGCAGGGAGAGAAGAGTTAGACACTGTCTTGCAGAGAGGATATTGATATATAAATAAAATGTGACTATTAAAATGATAAAAATCAACACATACCTCTTCTTCACACTAGGTTAATTTGGTTTTGAAATTCTAAGAATCGAGTGCAACTCTTGAGACGCTCTTTTTGCTTCTTTGAATCCTCTAGAAATTTGAAACTCGTGTACAGAATGTTGGGGTTTGAAACTATTTTAGTAATTTAAACACAGAGAATACTTACCTTGTCACATCAGTTCTTCAATTTGGGGTGTAAGTGCGGTTTTAAAAAATATGTCACCAGATCTGCATTATGCTCGAGATTAAATGCAGTCATAGGTTTGCGACACAGGATCGGGATACATTGTGGTTCATTGGCGATTTCAAATTCCCATTATTCAATTGACGCAAAGGGTAGAAATGTATGAATAGTGAAACATTAATTGGCTTATTAAATGACAGAATCCAATCTTATTTTGTGTTGAAAACGTCCCATCATTCCGCTAATTTAAATGGGTGGATTGCGAGTTGACACTTTTTTAGACAATGTTCATTGATATCTCTTGGAAAAAACTTCGTTGCTGATGCATCTTGTCATACAGAACGAATGTGGAAATGCTGACCTAGAAGTGTGACTAGGACATGGGGAAACCTAATGTGACTCGGGATGAAACTAGGTCATACAAAATGCCTACACGACAAAGACATGTTATGTTTGAAATCGGCTCCTTCGTTTAAGATTTTATTAGGAATCGGGGATTTTTCGTTAGATACGCATTTTGACAAACATGTCCTACACCGTCGATGCCAAAGAAGTATCGGGGATCGGTGATCGGCGACATGTTTAAAAATGTGTTTCTGAATTACCTCCCTCAAAACTTGTCAATGTTGAACATGTATCGATGATCGGTGATCGACGATTCGTCATGGCCCATGTAAATGTTTATCCCTCTCATATTTTTTCGATGTTGATGGGATATAAAAAATTTCCTGAATCTACTTCGTGAACAAATGATGCAATCCTCCTTAATTTTTTCCCAATGTTGATGATATATTGGTGACCGACGATGATTGTTACTACGTGATCATTTCTATGCTCAGATTTCATTGATGTCAAAAATAGGTGCGTGGGTCACAAATTTAGCTATGAATTCTTAGTTAGAAAGCCAAGTTCTTTTTAGAGAAAAAAAAGGTTTCAATTCGACAGGTCGAAATAAATTCGAACGTGATCAATGATGAGACATGGAAACAAAACATAATGATCCTTACACAATAGAATCAACTCATACAGAAGGAAAAAGAAGACAAGTGGTACCCAAAAGAGAAAAAAATAAAAAAAACATTTTAGGGTGTGTTGAGTGCTCAACACTACAATGATACCCCAATTTATGCCTCCTATACTATTCCTTCATGGGTTGTGCCTACTCCTAGCTCCAGTGCTAAGAGGACTGTCTCTAACAATTTTTGTAGCTTCAAGCATTGGTTCTACACCTTCATCTATAGTGATTATTGTTTCTTTGTTGTCTCTTCGAGGATTTCTTCTATGACATACCTTAGTCAGTATCCAATTATGTCCATGTCACGTCCTATTAGTGTGTAGACAACTTGTGTATTTTGAGCCTTCTGCTTCTTTCGCGTAGTTGACCCTGTTCTCTGGTCTTGTCATTTTTTTCCTGTTTGAGGTAAAGGTTGTGGAGGTATATTTTTTGGTCCTGTTTCTTGTGTGTCCCTTGTTCCATTTCCTTGATCAGTGTCCTCCGTGCCATTTCTTGGAGGGTTTGTTTCTATATCAGTGTGTTGTTCTGCTTCATTGTTCCCCCTTGCATAATCACATCCCCTTCTGATGGTACCTTCTAGTATAGTTCCCAATCCTACATGTCTAGCTCTATGTCTTCTTAAATTATATTTTATTTCATTTGGACCCACACCTCCCTTAAAGACTTCCTGGATTTGATGTACATATGATTCCTAACTACGCAAAATTTCATGAATGGGCCGTATGCCTCCACAAGATATGGTGACATGTGCGATGCATTCTGGATAATCTGTGGAATTTTTTCACCATAGAGAAATAATTCTACATTTTTCTCCATCTTTCTCCTTTTGTTTGTTGAGAACCAAAAATTATGGTATTTTTCTGCTAAGCACAACTTCCCCCTCAAACCTAAGAACTACATATCCTTCGGCTCTACCCATGTTGTGAAGAAAATAGATATTAGTAGACAGAGGTAGTGAAAATCCTTACCTTTATCTTGGGCTTCAGTGTATTCCAGTAGGAACTGGTTCAGTAAGAAAGGGTCCCACCTCATTGTAGTTCCTTCTACACATTGTTCAGCGACAACTATTATCCATGTTGGGATTTGATCCTTTTTGCATTTTCATATAAGTTTGCATGATAGAATTTGTGTGGCTATTCCAATTGCAAGGTATTATATAGTTGGTACATCCAAACCGTACACCCATCTAACAATGTGAAACTTCACTTGCATAGCCTCTAACTATGCTCTTTTTATCTTCTAATATGAAAATAATGTGTTAGGGTCTTTCCCCTGGGTGGGCAGCCCAATGATTCATACTATCAGGTCCATATCAATCAAAATTGTTCAATACAACCACATGTACCCCCCATGTAGGTAATATAATATGAATTTGATGCAGGAATTGACTTCTCTACAACAATTGAAGTGTGGGATGTCGAACAAGCTAAGGAGGCCTTCTCGCTCCAATCCTTTAGCCCAAACCTTGGTGAATGGTATGATCTGATGCATAAGTGGATCTATTTGAGTTCTAGGTATTTGTGAGGCACAATTTCAGGGAATTTCTCCATGTCATTAATTTTTTGGTTGACATACTTCAACTGAGGCACCCTCCCCAACAGGTCTTTGCCGATGATGACTGACTCTGGAATGTCTAGGGTAACCATCGTATAATCTATATTCTTCTACAATGTGATTGGTGGGGTATCATACTTCATTGGTGATATGTAGTTTTGAGGAAACCTTATATCCGATGAGGATGTGCCATGGGTTTCCTCAATCTTTGGTTCAACCGTGATTGCTCTGGTATGACTCTTTCTTGGTACCATTGTTGCTGCTCCTACGGCTTTGGGTGAAGCCATTATTGTAGTTAAATCGGATATGGAAGTTGGTATCACTCTAAATTTCACTCTATATTTATGATCTTGGTTCTTATTGTAATTTCTAAGTAACAATAGCCTATGTTTAGCAATCTTTATTGATATTATGCCTTCTTTTCTAGTTGGGCATTAATATTCGCACCTTCCCTCTTATATTCTCCACCTGTAGTGTGGTAGGTAATTAAGTTAATGGAATTTTATTACCAAATACATTAGTATATTTCCTTTGTGTACTTCCCCTTATTCAGGCGTATAAGTAATGTTTTTATTTTACTCCCTATATTTATTATGCATTTATGATTGGGCCTTATGGCAAATTTGTGCATTGTTATAATTGTTGTTTTTATGACTTGACCTTATCCACTCATAATTATTATTTCTTTCTTTTTTCAGACTTGACAGACATCTCATCATGTGGGATGGTGCAATTACTAATGCATACTTCACCATTTTTTGGATGGGTTTCTGTGGTTGGCATAGTTACCCCTACCTATGTTGTTTACGTTGTCATTTTGTATGCATGCATTCTCATTTTTTTTGCCTTCCTTTTACATGGTTCTTCCTATTGTGCATCTTGTCGATCCTCTTGGTATATTTTTAAATGACTTTCATTTTCCCTACCTTTCAGTTATACTCCATTAAGTGTTTCCAACTATGAAACACCTAATTCTTTCACCTCCTATATCACATATGGTCCTAGCCGGTACATGCAAAACTTCCCTGGGTGTTGCATAAACTTGTTATCATATAGTAGTACCAAGTTGTCTACTTGGAATTTTTTTGAATTAATGTGTCTGTCATGCCATGATTTTTCCATTTATTTTTGCACTTGTTGATGGAACCCTATGGTAAATCTATCCTCCTAAAGTTTCAACAGTTGTGAGAGTCATTCCTGTATTTCTCCTGAATCCGATAGATCTGTGATAGCTGGGACGCATAGTATTGGTACAATAAATTCCATTGGCATTACTACCTCCTATACATATACCAACCTGAAAGGTATTTTCCATGAAAACTTCTTGATGGTTTTCCTGTATGCCCATAATATCGTATGGATTTTTAAGTCCCAGTCATATCTTCCCACATTGAAAATTTTTGTTATTGCATTCTCTAAGACTTTGTTGAATGCTTGCACTATGCCATTCACCTATGGGTGGTATGGTGTACTCTTATGGTGGTGGATTTGGAATTCTTTGGTCAAGGTTTCTATGGTTTTATTGATGAAGTGTGTTCCTTGATCACTCATCAATGTTCTAGGACATTCAAATCAAGTTACTATGTTTTTGAAAAAAAAGTGCACAACAATTTTCGTGTTTCAATCTGTAATGGGCATGGCTTCTGTCCATCGATTTAGATATTATGTTTTTTTAATGATGTACCTATCCCTTGATATTCTTGTTTGTGGTTTTATTGGTCCATTAAATTGTTATCCCACTTATCAAAATCCTGTAATGTAACTTGTGGGTTCAATGGCATCTCATCCCTTCTGGACGGTTTTCTGACCCTTTGACAAACATCACATGTTTGACAATATTCCTTTGCATCCTTATGGAGTGGAGGCCACCATAACCCTACATGTAATACCTTATGTGCAGTGGATTTTATTTCATAGTTCCCTCCTATTATCCCGTCATGTGCTTCTACCAATATAGTTAGTCTTTCATGTTCGACTACGCAGCACCATAGTACTCCATTTGTGCCTAGTTTATATAAGATTCTTGCAATTAATTGGTAATGTTAGAACTATAAGTCACCCTCATATTGCATTGAAAGTAAGCCCAATACCCATCAGTTTGTATGCCGCAATGAATAATTTTAAAGAGGTCAAATGGGCGCAGAATCAGGATAATATCGGCTTAACTCAGAAAAATGGACCAACATGCACAAGCGATTGAGTTCTGGACTAACTTCAGTCAGTTAGTTGTAGTAAAAATGAGTAGGAGGAAGAAATGGTGAGGAGAGTGTAGAGGTCTTCTTTGGACATGAGGTCTTCCAACATCCTAAGGAGGAAAAAATTAGAAAACAAGATCCTCTTAGATTCAAAGTTTCAGGAACTGAAGAGCGTTAAAGTAGGACTACAATCAAACATACATCACAATACTGTTAGAACAATCCATGTGAATCCTTCAATCATGGATACTTCATCATCAGAGGCAAATAAGATGAAAAGGAAGATGACTTTCATTAAACAAGAAGTCTCAAAGAAAATTACATAACCAGAGAACTAGAAGCTTCATCAGAAGGTTACAATACAGAAGCCTATATCAAACATCGACCATTACAAAATATCAAAAATTCATCTTTATACCTAGGAACGAACAGAACCACCCCCAGAGTGATCGAGATACTACATTGAAGGATTTACATTCTAAGTCTTTGCTGCAGACAGAGCATGCATATCTCTGTCATACGTGAGATTTTGCATCTGAACCTTCTCTATCAAACTGCGCATGCTAATATCTTTCAGACGTGAGCTCAGTCAATCTGACAATCCCTTTCAATCTTTCCATTTATGGGAGGAGAAAATGTCTCAACCACTTCACCAGCTTTCATTAATTGTATTCATTTAGATCAGGATAGGTAGAGTCAACATGACACCTGTCACTTTGTTGAGCTCTTACAGGGAACAATGGTGGATGGACATGGATGATGATGATGAGGAGTTGGCAAGATGGCTGGAGAAAACCAGAAAAAAAAAGTGAGTGATCGGCGGGCAGGTGGAATGATACAATTGTCAAAGCGATGGTTGGGAACATATGGGTGTCGATATGTGAGAGATGAGGTGTGACAACACAGGGGGGGATGTTGCAAAGAGGGAGGATGTGGAGGCAGAGGGGAGTGACAGCTAGTAAAGGGAAGAGACAACATGGTTGAGATGACATAGCGAGTGAGTGAGGGACACATGTCAGGAGGTGAGAGGGAGAGATGTGACAATGGGAAAGGGACATGTGCGTAGGATTGTGAGTGGAGGATAGGTCTCGGAGGGAGTGAAGGCAGTAAGCGCAGGTGGTAAGGTGGTTAGCTCGGGGGGGGGTAGGTGGTAAGTGGTAAAGTGTGCCGGGGGGGTTCGAGTTGATGAAGAGATGACACGATAGTGGGGGGCATGTGCTAGAAAACCACCTGCTTGGACCCCCGCTCCCTCTGTTAAAGGAAGAAGGTCATGGGGGGGTCCGATATGGAACACAGACCATTGATTTGAGCACATAGATATCAATCGTTGAGATCTATGCACTCCTTACCAAAATGCACCAAGGCACCAAATCTTAGGATAAGGACCCAAAGTGGGTCGCAATGTGACCCTTTCCTACATTTTTCACCAAGGGGTTATATCCTAAGGTAAAAAAACCCTTCTATCAAAATCATGTGCCAACATTAGGCTCCATGGGGGATAGAGACCTCCCTGCAAGGCTCTAAGAACCTCAGTATTTTCAGTGCCTTAGTTTGGTTTGTGGAGTTAGAGATCAAAACAAAATGAGAATGATATTTACAATGACATGGGGAGCTTCCCATGGCTCAAACAAAGAACTTTTTCAGAAAATGCTCATTTACAGGGCCACTAAAAACTTCCGTACCCTCCAAATCCTACAACCTATAAGTATTATTTGGAAATGTCTTGGAGATTTTGAAGGGCCCAATACACAAGGCTTCAAATTTATTGTGATTACCTTTGTATTTCTTGGGTGTGTCCCATTTAAGTTCTCGATCTCCCAGCTAGAAATCTTATTTATTTACCTTCCTGTCAAAAGCCTACTTGATCTTCTATTGACGTTCATGTGCTTTGTCCAACAACTCCTCCCTAGTCTGTTGCACTTATACCAACTATTGTATTCTTCTGATCATATCATCAGGTTCTCCTTGGCAGTCTTGGAATAATTTTTCCACAAGCAAGGAAAGATGAGAAGGAAAAATGGCCTCAACTCCATACAAAAGCTGGAAAGGAGAGATACCAAGAGACCTTTTTGTTGTCACTCTATTGGCCCACAAAGAAAATTTGAGATTTGAATCCCATGAATTTTTGTTGTCTTTTAACAGTCTTTTGATGATATTTATAAGGATTTTTTTAGAGGAATATGCCAGTCCATTCCCTTGGGGGTAGTAGGGGGTAAAGTGAATCAATGTGATTCCAAATTATTCACAAAACTGAATCAATGGTTCAACCTTGAAAGAGGCATCATTATCAATGACAATCCTATTTGTACAACCAAATCTTGCCATAATATCCTCAAGGAAACCAATGATTACCTTGTGATAAGTACTCCTTGTGGGGATGGTTTCTATCCACTTGGTAAAGTAATATGTGGCAGTCAAGATCCACCTGTGTTGACCACTAGAAGCAGGATGAATTTCCCCAATAAAATCTAGACCCCACTGTTGAAAGGGTCCTGAAGCTACCATAGGGTTCAATGGAAAATAATTGAGCTGCTTCTTTCTAGATAATTTTTGTCACTTAACACAAGATCTGATATTTTCACAAACGTCAGTGAATAGACTAGGAAAGAAATACCCAACCCTGAGAATCTTATAGGCTATAGTTCTCCAGAAGTGATGTCCCCCACATAGAGTTTCATGAAAATTAAACATAATATGTTGGGCCTCTTGTGCGTCTAAACATCTCAAAATCACTCCCAGAGGGTCTTTCTAATACATGAATTGATCAATAAGACAATATCTAATTGATTTAAGATTTAAATCTCTCGTCTTTATTTTTCCCATACCATCAGGAGGTCGCAAGTCTTGCAGAAAAAATATAATTTCTTTGTACCAAGTACATTATGCCAATGGAGGGATAAATTGCGGGCCTATATTAGAAAAATCAACTTGCTAATTTTATGAGCAAGTGTTAATTAAATTGACCCCCAAAGATTTATAATTAGCTTAAGCCAACAACCTAGCTAAACCTTGGCGCTTAACCAATTTGGTGGGATTTATTTTGAGATCGAATTCAAGGATTTTGGAAATCCACTTACTCCTCCTTCTGTCTATGTTAGGTTGAATGAGAATATCCTTCACAGAAGATAAAGGAACATATGCAATGACCTTTGAATGAAGGACACAGATACTGAAATCTTTGAGAGAATTCACCAAAGTGTAGGCCTATTTTACCATGATATCATATTTTGTTTCAGTGTCCCTTAGTGCTCTGTTGAAAAAGGAAATAGGCTCCTCCAGACCTTTAGCATTCTTCTGCAATAAAATAACTACTATTTTATCAAAATAATCAAAGGAAACAATCAGAAAACCCTTGGAGTAATCAGGACTGATGAGAACATGTGCCGTAGTCAATGCCTCCTTGATTTGATTGAAATAATCTCTAGACTCAACAGTCCATTTCACTTCATTCCCTTTCCTGAGCATGGTTGTAATATGCTTTACCAATTCAACAATATTTGAAACAAACCTTCTCAGAAAATTAATTTTCCCCAAGAAAGACTGAACTTATTTCTTGGATCTAGGAAGTGACAAAGTTTGGATAGCTTCTACCCTGCTTAAATCAATATTGACCCCCTCAGCTGATACGATGTGTCCCAACAATTTTCCTTCCTACATGGCAAATAGATACTTTTTGGGATTTATGGAGAGACCAAACCTTATACATTTTAAGAGAACCCTTCTCAGATGATAACAATGTTCTTTGCAGACCTTGAGAAGACTGTAATGTCATCCAAGTAGATAACTACAAATTTATATTTTTCTCCAATTAAGGTGATCTCCATAGCTCGCTGGAAGGTTTCTACTGCATTCATCAATCCAAAGGGAATCTTATAATACATGAATGTACCCCAAATGGTGGTGAAGGTTGTCTTTTCACTATCTTTTCTTAGAAGACAAAGATCTGATTGTTGCCAGAAAATTCATCAATCATGGAGATCCTAGATGCACCTATCACCCTCTGCAATATGTGTTCCATCTTTGGCAAAGGGTAATTATCCTTCTTAGAGATTCTGTTTAGTTTCTAGAAATAAACACAAAGTCTGATTTATCCATTATTCTTTCTCACTGGGACCAAGTTGGCTACCCATTCAGAATATCTCAAGGGAATTATGAAACGGGCATCCAAAAACTTCTTTACCTCCCTTTCCATAATAAGTAGCAGTATGGCATTTATTTGTCTCAATTTATGCCTAAATGGTTTGGCCTCTTATTTCAATGGGATCTTATGCTCATTGAAACTTGTTCCATATGTTCTAAGATCTTCATATGTCTAGGAAAATATATCAACAAATTCTTTCAACAGTTCAACATATTCATCCCTTTGTTCCCTTGACAAGTTGCTTGACAATTTGACAAATTTTGGATCTTTCTCTGTGCCAATATTACACTCAGCTACATCAGCCTCATCGGTTGAATCTTTACCCTTCAATGCCACATCATTCCTATAAAATAGTCTTTCCAAAGGAACTAGTCCCTTAAGAATATGATTGTTGGGCAACTGGACAATATGATGATTAACAATCTTGTTCAGAAAAACATCAGTATGAGAATTAATTTCAAAATCATGATCTTGATCAATATGTAATGCAGAAAAATCATCCACGGTCTCAAGGAATCTTCTGATCTCAAGATCATCTTCAAAGACCTTCCCATTCTTGACATTTTCAGGTATAGAGGGTCTATATTTCACTTCTACCTCATACTTGATTTTTGGTGGTAGAGGGACTCTGAAATTACTTGTTGAAACAAGCAAAGAATCAATCATGGCATTCTCTTCACTTCGGACAAATGAAATGTTGAAATCTATGACAAAAATGTCAACCAGATCCCATACTTCATTTCTATAATTTCTTAGCATAGGGTGCTTAGCTTGATAAATATTTAAGATTTGGTGTACAATCAATTCAGCATTCCTGAACACTAATATCTCTTCAATTCTCATGTCCTTTGCAGCCTTAAATCCCAAAAAAAGAGCCTCATACTATGCCACATTATTGGTAGCTTCAAATTCTAATTTTTAGGACAAAGATATAGTCTCCTAAGTAGGTGAAACAAGCACCACTCCAGCCCTAGAACCTTCCCTAGAAGAGGCTCCATCAAATAAAATTTTCCAAACAGAGGTGATTGGACGAGAATCTTCACAAAAAGTAAGGGACTATTTTCTGATTTCAAGAGGAGGTTCAAGAGCATCAGTGAGCTGCAATAAACGAGATCCTAAATCAATGTCAAGTGAAAATATAGGATGGTTGGTATGGTTTTCTTCATCACTAATAATGTAGGCCAACTGAGCTTCTCTGTAAATCCTTCTATATTCCCCCCCAAACACAGGAATGGTAGCATAGGTGAGGTCCATATGCAAAGTTCCCCCAAGTATTTTTATCCAAGATCTTGACAAGAGAATACCTAACTTGGGGGAACATCAACCACCATGATATCCATGACCACACTTTTCATGGGAAACTGAAACAAGGTCACAACCAGATCCTTAATGAACCCAATACATTTCACCTTCCTAGAGTCAAAGGAATATAAGTCATGGTAAGTCTTTGTGATTTTTAATCCAAGTTCATCCATGATAGTTTTGAGCATGAGATTATGATATGCCCCTGAGTCCATCAAACAATTATGCAACACCTTTTCATGTATGTTCATTGAGGTATAGAAGGGAGGGGATGAATCATCTCTATCGTCTATCAAAGGACCTAATATGATTGTTGGCTTATCATCTTGAATATTTACTGAGTCTGTGGCATGAGAGGAAGTTTCGGGCTGCAATAGTTTAGAGATGCACCTTTTGAAATCTTCATGCTTGACCAGCTCTGAAAGGGGTATAGGGATTCATATTTTTTGCATTTCGTGCTCAAAGTTAAAAGAGGAGGGGGCCATAATAATTTCTTTTAACTCTAGGATAGGACCTTTGACCACTGGTGGGGGGTTATGTGCCTTCTTTCCCTTGCTGTTGTTTGCTACCTCTTCAGCAGGATGTTCTACTTTGGTAGGCTGATCAAGGATATCAGGCTTTAGAAATTCCCTCTTCTTCGACCTGAGGTTGTATTTATTTTGGCTATTGCTGGTATTTTCCCCTTTAATCAACTCATTTAGTTGGTTGTCTAAGAGAGACTCCTCATAGGACGATTAGGTTAAATGGGGAAATGAGGAGGTGTTTCCAAGGAAATGGATTTTAGGATCAACCTCTTCCTCCTCTCCTTCTTCATCAACAACAAGGTTATTTTGGAGAGGAGCTTGGATTTTCTGATCATCCCTATCTCTATTTCTTTCATCTCTTTGGATAACCTGGGGCGTTTTATTTGGTCTTCTAAAGTTACCCCTATTTTGAGCATTAGGGGAATCCTGTAGTTCAACTTCCCTTCCAATTTCAACCTTTTCATTCTAGAAGAAAGTGATTTGAGTAACTTGGTTACTTCCTCCATTTGAGGAGGGGTAGCAGAGGAACTAGAGGTCAAAACCTCAGAACTATCCTTTTTTCTTTCTCCATCATTGTTACTTCTAATCTTGTCAACTGCCAATATATTGTATTCTACTTCCAGGGCTGCATCTTACATATGAGCCAAGGAAGTGGCTCTTCTTTCTTTTAATAGGAGGTAGAAATTAGGGTCGAAAGAACTAGAATAAGTAATTTGAGTAGAGGTTCATGTGGGTTTAATCTCAACAGGAATCTTGTTATACATTTTATTAAACCTCTTTGAAAATTCAAAAATAGATTCCCCTTCCTTTTTCTTAAGTGATCCAAATTTTGTGATATAGTAAAGGAAATATTTTTTATCCCCCCAAGGTCTTAAGAATGCATCATCTAGGGATTCAATCACATCAATAGATCCAGGAGCCAATTCCCTAAACCATTTCCTAGCCTCTCCATCAAGGCTATGAACAAAAATTCTCATCCATACATTTTCATCTACAATGACACAATTTTCTGCATAATTATAAAAGGCTATCATGTGCTCCTCTGCAGTTATGTCTCCCTCACCTGTGAACTTGGGTAATTTATTAAGGTAGCCACCAGCCGAGAGAGCATTCAAAGGCTGAGGTAGGACAAGAGGGGCATATCTAGTAGCCACTATGGCATCCATTCTATTCCTAGGGGGATTAGCACCTTCCATTGGAATGTGAACAGGAGGAGAACCAGGAGGGGATGGAGTTCTACCATGTGAGATTGGGAGTGTGTTTCTGAGGGAAAGAGGGAACAACTAAGGATTTGGAGAAAAGGTTACAGGGTTTGAGGGAGTAGAGGTTTATTCTTCTCCAAATGAAGGAAATCTAATAGGAGGAGGAGTGGTAAATCCCGGAGTGGGAAAATCTTCTAAGGTCCTGGGTTTAAACCACTATACAAATTTAGGGGAAAGAGGGGTGTCAAATATTTATCCTTCTAAATTGATACTAGGAGGGGAGAAAATAGTAGAAAAACTCCCAAAATTTAAATTTATGGAAACTCCAATAGATGGTATAATAGGAGAATGAGATGCAGATACTGGAGTTTCTAAAGGATTATGAAAATTACTAAAGTCACAAGGTATAATAGCTGAAGGTCCTTCTTGAGGGGCCTTTCCTTTTCTAATAATTTTCTCTGGGTCAACTTTAGGTGTTGCTAGAGGCAGTTGTGGAGTAGACCCCCAGTGTCTGACTTTTAGAGCCACAACTAAAATAGTGGATTCGAAACAATGGAGTCTCCAGGTGCAAGTTACAATCTTTGGTGTACTGAGTTCTGACGCACCTTCTGAATCAGTAATCTTTGTCATTCAATCACAGGGAAATGTTTTCAATTCGTTCCCTGGAAACAACGCCAAAATGTTAGCACTAGAAGTCACCCTCGTATTGCATCGAAGGTAAGCCCAATACCCATCAATTTGTATGTCACAATGAATAATTTTAAAGAGGTCAAATGGGTGTAGACTTAGGATAATATCACTTTAAATCAGAAAACTGGACTAGCATGCAAAAGTAGTTGAGGTATGGATCGACTTCATTCACTTAGTTGTAGTAAAGGTGAGTATGAGGAAGAACTGGGGAGGAGAGTGTAGAGGTCTTCTTTGGACATTAGGTATTCCAACAACCTAAGGAGGAAAAACTCAGAAAACAAGATCCTCTTGGATTTGAAGTTTCAGGAACTAAAGAGCGTTAAAACAAGAATTCAATCAAACATACATCACAATACTATT
>JZKD02S0035828.1:316065-330480 GCA_000966675.3 Picea glauca
AATTCAACACTTAGCCACAACAAGATAGATTAGATTCGGTAGATCAAGCACTAAGAATCTTACATACCTGATCTAACATTCATTCTTATCTTAGAAGCACAAAGAATAAATAGATCTATCTAAACTCATAAAATCACTTATCAAAGGAAGTGACAAACACATCAGGTCGAGGCACAGAGCACAACATACAGATTTACCATGGTTCAACCCCACCCTGGGGTTATGTCCACAAAGTCTTCTTCTTTATTAGCTTTAGTTAATCAGGTTACAACACAGAGCCATCCAAATCCCTCTTCGCATAGGATAAAATATATGTGCAGCTTGCTAGATCCTTCTTCCTTGCACTAAAAGAATAGAGCCTTCCACAATATCTTTCACTTAGCCTCTTACAGTATGCACAAAGCATTTACAATCATTACTAGCACTTAGCACAACTCACAACTCTTCGATCACATAGATCACACTCTTCTACTCTTCTTCTCTCTCCTCACTTACTTCACCTATACATCTATTTATACATACAACAGTGGGCCTAAGCATAGTTAAACCCATGGGACGACATCCCTTTCCCATTACATTATCCCCCAAAACCCAAAAAGGATCCAAAAAGGGGTCTAGCTTCCACAATTTCTGCTTCACGTTGTGCTCCATCTTTGACAAGTTGTTGAAGTCCCAAAAACAGTCAAATATGACCAAGTGTTCCTCAAAACTTGGTCAGGGCCAACGCTCACCAACTATCCCTTTCATCTTTGAGAATGTAGTAGGTAATAATTATTGGTATTTGTGCAGTAGATATGCTATCTTTTCTACTGTTTCCTCATCCCAATAGTATTCTATCTGTGTAAAATTAGGGCATTCTTCTATCCCAATATTAACATTGTGTGTCTTGACTAGTTGTGCATATGTTAGAGATTCCATATCTAGTCCCTCTAATGTTCATTTCCCTTTTTTTCCTATACTTGGATGTTGTGGGGATATTCATGATTCTGGTCCTCTTGTGTTACATTGCAACATTCCAATAGTTTGTGCATCGTCATAGAGGCATTATGTGTGCTGCATACAGGTATTACTTCCATTGACTCTACATCGGAAAATATTTTATGTTTAATCACCTATAGTGTTGTACTTATGAGGGGTGACTTGTTCTGAAAGATAAATGTTTCCTGGAACCTTTGAGTTATGTACTCTGATTTTTTTTTTTCTTTGTGCATCTCTAGTTCTAGGTACCATTTCTTTGGGATGGTATATAGGGTATGTATGAACCTGTGTGTCCATTCTTTCCTTGGGATCGATTTCCACGCTTTTTAAAACTATGTGATATGATATATTGGGTTTCCTTCCCTGGTATGCTTCTACATAATATCTACCTCCTCAGTAGTGAATCTTAACTGGATTGGTTTTCTACATTTTTTCCAGTCTTCCATGTTTTCTTTGTGTGTCTTCCACTATCTCGATAAATTCAAAGTCTGTGAAGTTCCACACTCAATTTGTATTCACATGTATTCATTTTAGTCTGCCAATAGGTATTATCTTAGTTTGGTTTTATAATCTCAATTGAATGGGTGAAAAAAATAACTTGGGTTTCCCCATCAATTCCCATGTCTGTTTTGGTTATACTTTCACATTGGAGACCAAGTCTATGATCATTTTTTCTATGTCATATTCTCCAATTTGCACACTAAATCTGAACTCTCCATTGGTTCTTTTCTTGTGCAGTAGTTGGTTCACTACTTTTCTTTCGGTAGGGACTTCCTTCCTTTGAGAACAATGATCGATCATAGATCATAAGGTATGCAATGCATTTTCATCCTCGACTAACTCTAGGAAACTCTTCAAAAACATTTCTAAGATACTTATATTCCCCATCAACCCTTAGGTCATGATTTGGTCATCAGTGGGATGTGTATCCCCAATAGGTGGTGTAGATGATGTGGATGCTACCCAATCCTGTCACAAGAGTTCTTTCCTTTCATGTTTATAGGTCTCCTTCTCCTTCTGTGGGTCAAATTCCCGTATAGGTTCTTTTGAGTTCTTTACCCAGTAGTCAACCGATTTCCTTACATTGGTTGCATCCATTCCTATTTTGGTTCCTCCATGTGTAATGACCATTATTTTGGGTCCTTTGTCCTGTATCTCTATGGATATATTTTGACTGTTCAGGTTTGGGTTTTGATTCCCTCTGGCATACCATTTATCTAGGAGTTTTGGATAGTCATTTTTCATATGCTCTAATGTCCAACAGTAAGTGCATGTTGTGAAGGGATTTTTTCAATTCCATGCTAGGTTTCTTGGTTGGTTACAATTATATCATATTATAGAGCCTCATCCTCCTCTCCCGAATATTGTTCTACCCTAACCCTTACTAAATCCTCTTTCGTTTCCTTGATTAAATCCTCATGGATTATTATACTACCCTCCTCCTTATGTCGCAACATTCTCTTTAAGAATTGTGTACATGTCTGATGTGTTCTCCCTCATTAGATAAAATTCATGATAGTCCTTGTCTTAATTTCCCACTGATTTGGAAAAGCTACAAAATAATCTTCTTGGGGTACTCTGATATTTCTGTAATAGCTGGCACTCATGGGGGTTATGTCCCCATTTCTTTCATATCTCATAGTATCTTCCCGAGGATGGTCAAGTGATCAAGTTTTTTGAGATAATCCAACACATTCAACAACAAGTTCATGAAAATTTTCAAAATGCCAATGCCAAGTAAGAAGCTCCACGATCAACATCGGGTACCACACACATTTTAGGTGGGAGATAAGATATGGTTGAATTTTCAAAAATAACACCTCACAAGACCCCATCGAAATATCCTACAACTCTGTGATCGGCCTTACACAATCACCAAGGTTGTGGGTGAGAGTTATTTTGAATTAAGTATTCCCCCTTTCCTTGTCTTCTACTTGGTATTTAATTGGAATTACTTTGCCCATATTTTCCCCCTCTCCTGGAAACTTCAGATACGACTGAGCACTTGGACTCTAAAAAATTCAATCCTGACTGCATTGAATAGGAGATATTTGATCAATTTATGGACACTAATATGAAGGGAACCCACCAACATAACCTCCAACTCCATCAGGTCGTCAAATCAGGACATCGTCTTCACCAGGGAAAGTAGGAAAGTGGCTCACCAAGAGTCATATTCAACAAAATTTTCCCCATATGATGGAGGAAATTGACACAATGGGGACCATTGCTTCGTAAGGGGGGAGGAACGATCTATGTAGATACTGGTGGCCACCCACCTATTCCACTAATTTAAAATGGTTCCACATATTCGCAATGTTTCTACTATTTTTTGGGTCCCAAACTTCTAGGGTTGTTTCAAGGCCCTAAAATTTTTTTTTTTGACATATCAGAGCCCTATAGATTCCAAATTCATGTATTGGGTTGTTCAAAATGTGTTCTTCTTAGCTATACCTTTCCAACGGGCTACTGAGTGCCTCAAATGGAGATCATATTCAAAAGTAACACCCCTAGGAAGTTGATGTTGATTAATTGGGTAGGTTATCATTGATGTCAACCCTTGAAGAAAGTCTGGTAGCAATTTTTGGTAGCCCCAACAGTAAGGATAAGGGAATTCATTTCTATTTATGTATAATGGTATGAATATTAATATATTTTCCTGTAAGACTATTCTAGATGGATAATACATGTCATGTTGTTTCCAGTGATATGTGGAACGCCACATAACTCCTCATGGTTAGAGAGTTATGGCCTTGTGAAGTTGGAGAACCCTCATGAGTTATCTAGAAGGTCAAAGAAGTAAAAAATATTCTAGAAGCTCCTAGAAGAAGTTGACTAGTCAAGTGAGTGAAACTAGGAGTTAATCATGGGTTATGTTTTTGCAATAAGAAAATAATTAAAGCTAATTTAGTTGCAACTAGAAGTGGAGAACTTACTATTTGTAGCAAAGTGGGTTAGAAGTAGGTTATCCATAAAAGAAGGAAATTGTGTTAAGTTGGTTATAAGGCAACCCCTTAAGGAAGCTACATGGAAGTATAAATAAGAGAGAAAGGCTCTCCTATTAGAACCTATTGAGCACATTGAATATCTATTATTGTGTAAGGATTATTGCAGGTACTTATTGATACATTTTAAGTTGTTCAAGTCTAAGCTAGCATAAAGGGTTGAAGGACAAAGTTTCATAATTACATAAATTATTGAAAAAACCCTAGTTTTTGAGGTCTACGCAGACTGTAGTGGAGCAGGGTGCATATGTACTTGGGATAACAATATAATATGGTGCGTACATGAAGGTAAATCCATAAAACTTGAGAAGATGAATATGCCAGGTTTCTAGAGTCTGAAAACAAGCTCCCAGAAAAGTCTACAGCGATAAGGTACATCAGATCTATCTACCGATTCAAAAGGTATGTCCTATTTATATGAGTAGATGGATTTTGTTGTCTATATGAGTAATGATTATGGGGGTTTGAGTATTTTCCCTAGATATATTAGTGGTTTCATTGGGACTTTATAAATAAACATAGTGCTAGTATAATCAATATTTATCATTGATATGTCTTCTTAGTGTTGAGACACATCTTGTATTTCTTTGCACATGGTTAAAGGTGTTTGTGGTACATGGTTAAGATCTTGTATTTTTGAAGTGGTTGATATATTGAGAGGTTTCATATCAGTAAGGGTTTGATTTCTAGTTCATGTGAGGGTTATTATACTTGATCATGATTACACATACTTGTATGGCACATGAATAAAGAGATATAGATACATTCAGTTAAGGGATATGTATGAGGATGTATACATAGGGAACAGTTATAGTCTCGACAGAGTGACATGTTGCAGGTTGATGTGACATAATCTGAAGAGGGTCATAGTTTTTAAGAGAGAGAAAACCCTAGTTTTCAGAAGGCATACACAGATTGCAATACATATAGGTTGCGTACATATGCAGGCTGCATTTTAGATAAGGTGCATACATATGTGCACTGCAGAATAGATAGGTCACATATTTGTTGGTACATGCTTAGTTCAGGTACAGGTTGATTACAAGGTAGTGGTATAGGTTGTCTATAGGTTAGTGGTATAGGTTGGTATAGGTTTATAGTGGTATATCTCACAGTGACAATGTGGTAGTGGTTTCTTCATTTGACTCTTATATTTTAGGGTGGAAGGATGGGGAAAGGATAGGTGGTTGTAGCCACCTTCTGGTTGTATCCAGAGAACATAGGGGGTTGTATACTCCTCCTGGTTGTAGCCATAAAATTGGGGACTTGTATCTTCCCTTAGGTTGTAGCCTGAAAAATATACGAGGTCAGAGGCTCCTTCCAGTTGTAGCTGGATAACAAAGGAAGTTGGTGCTTCCAATGAATGTAATTCTTAAATACATATAAGAAAAATCATTACATGGTTTTCTCATGCATTTGGTTTCCTCATAAAAATATTGGTGTATTGTGTATGTGTATGATTGTACATGTGTTCATAGTTTATTTACTTTGCACTTATTGGATGATAATGTTATATTGATCATAAATATAAATGACACTTTCATACTATGGTTAAAAGGATTAAAAATATCTATTAGTGATTCACCCTCCCTCTCACTAATCCAACAATTGGCATCAGAGAAGGTTCCTTTAGAAATCAGTTTAACCATTGAAAGGTAGATCATGGAGAGAAATAGTATGTATACAAAATGAATACCATAGTTTGATGGACAAAACTATGCATTTCAGAGAAGAAGGATGAAAACATATGTACACGCACATGGATTTGAGGTTTGGCAATCAGTTGTAGATGGATACAAAGAACCAACAATTTTGCCAACAAATGACAATGGAAAGAAACTCAGTCTAAATAATTCAAAAGACACAAATGCACTTTTGAATGGTCTTTGTGATTCAGTATATACCATAGTTATACATTGTAGCTATGCTAAAGATATTTGGGACAAAATTCAAAATAATTATGTAGGATATTCTAAAGTCAAAGAAGCAAAGATTCAAACTTACATAGGTCAATTCAAACAAATAAGGATGAAGGAAGATGAGAATATTGCAACTTACTTCTTACAAGTTGATGAAATGGAGAATGAAACCATAGTATTGGGAGAAGAAGTTGATGAATCTATAATTTTTCAAAAGGTACTAAGATTTCTTCCAATGAGATTTGATCCTAAGATCTTAACACTAGAAGAAAGAGAAGATATAGAATCAATAAGCATGGATGAACTACATGGAAGCTTCACAACCTATTAAATGAGAACTGAACAAGAAAATCCAGGTATAAAATAAGTAGCATTCAAATCCTACAAAAGTTCAATGCAAAAGAGCAAGAAAAAGGAAAATGAATATAGTAGAAACAATGACATCTCAGAAGATGATGAAGAAGTGGCCAACTTTGTCAGAATATTAAAAAAGGGAACCAACGACATATATAAAGGTAATATTCCATTGATTTGTTTTAACTGTGATGGTATTGATCATTTTTCTAAAAAATTTCTTCACAAGAAAAATAAAATAAATGAAGAGGATGATTCAAACAAAAAACAGACATATAAAGGCAAAAGAAGCAAAAGGAAAGTCTTCAAGAAAATGTTTTGCACCAAAGAAGACTGCTCCTCATCAAACGAAGATGAATTCAGTGAAAGTGAGACATAAAGAGTTCTATTCATGGAAATAGAAGACACTGAAAAGGAGTATGAAGAAGAATAATTTTATTACAGAGAATAATTGTTCAGGGATATATAAGTTATAAAAAGAGAAAAGAAGAAAAACAAGAAACTCCAGGTAGAACTAGATAAGAAAAAAGACACTCAGAAGTCAAAATCTAAAGAACTAGAGCATATGATCACTGAATTAAAGGTTCAAATACAGGAAGACAAAATAATAGAATAATCACTCAAAGAACTGCTGGAAGAAAAAGATAGGATCATTGGAAATTTGGAAGTAGAGGTTGTTACATTGATAAAAGACTATCAATAAAAGAACATGTAGAACAACTCAAATTTTTTGGATAACATTATAAGTAGTCAAGGTCCACATCATGACAATTATGGGATAGGATACAATCAGACAAAAAGAGGCTCAAGCTCCAAAACCATAGATAAATGAACACAATGAAGAATCTATGTAGAATAGTTAGAGGAGAAAAGAATTTTTACAGGAAAGACCACAGGGACACTCCTCCACCTAGAAGAGTCAGATTTCAAAATCAGCAACAGTCAGAAATAATCAGGCCTCGAGATGAAGAAAGATTCAAAAGAGTAACTCCATTCAGAATATCTTCAACTCCTAGGTATCAAACTATATTTTTTGTTTTATGTTATGCATATAATAATTTTGGACATAAGGTTGTAAATTGCAGAGCTAATAGCAAGAATAGAAACAACTTTGAAAGTCATGCACAAAATGGTTATCCAATAAATCCTAGTGAAACACAGAGAAGAAGATACACCAGTTTTGAATCATTGAGCATTGAAGTGGAATGCTACAAATGAAACAACTTTGGACACGTGGCCAAATATTATAGAATGATAGTCTCTCCTAGAGAATAAAACAGAATAAAAATGGTCACAGATAGGAACCTCAGTAGATAATATGGATAAGAAAGAAAGATTAGTTTAACAATGAAGAATGTACAGTCACTCTAGAAGCTAAACACAAGAAACGTGGTTGGTATGTTGATAGTGATTGTTTAAAGAACATGACAGGTGATGAAGACATATTTCTTACATTAAGAGAGGAAAGAGATGGATCAATCTCCTTTGGAAATGATGAATCATCTAGAATAATTGGAACGGGCACAATTAGAATTGGAAACAAGAATACTAAGGAATAAAATGTTCTAATAGGAGAAGATATGAAACATAATCTTCTAAGTGTAAGTCAAATGTGTGACCAAGGTCATAAAATTATGTTTGATTCATAGAATTGAGAGATAAGAAAAGTAGGATCAAGAAAATTGATTGCAACAACTGCAATAACTTCAATCAGCATATATGTGTTAAGTGAAATTGGAAATGAAAAGTCTTGTCTAGGAAAGGAAGATGAATTTTGGCTATGGCACAAAAGAATGAGTCACATAATATTCGATAACCTCATCAAAGTAAAAAAAAAGGAATTAGTCATAGAAATTCCACAGATCACAAAACCAACCAACACATTATGCAAGCATTGTCGACAAGGAAAGAAAACAAAGACCGGGTTCAAATCAAAGGAATAATCAATGAAAAGACCACTAGAAATTGTGCATACGGATCTAGTTGGAACAAATAGAAAAAGAGGATTAAAAGGTGAGAAATACTTTATGTTATTGGTTGATGATTATACAAGAATGGCTACAATTTGTTTTCTCAAGAATAAGTCAGAAGTATTTGAAAACTTCAAGGTATACAAGGAAATGTTTGAAAGTGAAATGGATTCAAAAATCAAATGTTTGAGATCTGATAATGGAGGAGATTTTACTTCAAATGAATTTATGGGATTCTGCATTAAGCATGGAATAAAAAGACGATTTTTATTTTCTAGGACACCTCAACATAATAGGGTTGTTGAAAGAAAGAACAAGATAATACAGGAAATGGCTCGAACAATGTTAATGGATTCTAAGTTGATATATGTCTTTTGAACACATGAAGTGCATAAAACAATTCACATTCAGAATAGAGTAATGATCAGAAACAACAGTGACAAAACTCCCTATGAGTTATGGAAAGGAAGACCAACAAATGTAAAGCACTTTAGAGTATTCGAAAGAAAATGCTACATCAAAAGAGAAGATGGTAGAATGGGAAAGTTTGACTCTCATGTGGACAAATGTGTACTTTTTGGTCACTCAAGTACAAGAAAAGCATACAAGTGTTACAATATAAGGATCAATAAAGTTGTGTAAATCATCAATATAATAGTTGATGAAACAAGTAGATGGAAATTAAAAGAAGAAGGAAAGGAATCAGTGGAACATGTTTACGAAGAAGAAAAGGATGAAGAAGCTGAAGAAGGGGAAGATGAAGAAGATCATATAGAAGTGGAAGAGAAATATCAACAAGTACCTCCAAAGACACCTAGGAAACAAGTACAGAAGAAACATCCTTCAGATCAGATTATTGGGAATACAAATGTAGGAATTGAGACTAGAAGAAACATTTGTTCACCGGAACAATTTCACCTAGCACTCTTATCTTTGATTGAACTAAATAGTTATTAAGAAGCCAACAAGGATGAATTATGGAAAAATGCCATGAATGAAGAGTTGGATCAAATAGAGCAGAATGAAAATTGGGAATTGGTTCCAAGACCAAGGTACAAGAATGTTATTGGCACAAAGTGACTCTTCAAAAATAAATTGAATGAAGATGGACAGGTGATTAGGAACAAAGCTAGATTGGTATGTAAAAGATAAGCACGGGTTGAAGGTATCGAATTCAAAGAGATGTTTTCCCCAGTTTCCAGAATGGAAGCAATCCTATTGATCTAATATTATGCATGATCCAAGAATATTAAAGTGTAGCAGATGGATGTGAAATCAAATTTTCTGAATGGGGAACTTGAAGAAGAAGTCTACATTGAACAACGATAAGGATTTCAGTTGTCAGAGAATGAATATTATGTGTGCAGGTTGAAGAAGTCCTTATATGGTCTAAAATAGGCTCCTAGAGCATGACACTCTAGACTGGATATATATCTATAGTAAGAAGGGTTTAGAAAAGGAAATATAGACAAATCAAGGTAAATCAATATAGTATTTTATTAATTTAAGTTTATGTTGATGATATTATTTTTGGAAGTGACGATGACAGGTTAAGCCAGAAATTTGGAAAGTATATGAAGAATGAATTTGAAATGTCATTACTTGGAGAACTATATTTCTTTCTAGGTCTTCAGATATGTCAAAGAAACCAAGGAATTTTCATTTCTCAAACTAAGTATATCAGAGAAATGATAAATAAGTTTGGAATGGAAGATTGCAAACCAGTTAACACTCCTATGAAAACCAGTTGCAAGTTGAGAAAAAATGATGATTCAAATTCTACATATCAGAGGAAGTATAGGTGAATGATTGGAAACTTACTTTATGTGAAAGAATCCAGAATAGATGTAATGCAGGAAGTTGGATAGGTGGAATGATTTCAAGCGGCACCAAAGGAATCACATGTTCTAGCAATGAAGAGGATTTTCAGATATCTCAAAGGCACATAAGATTTTGGATTATTGTATCCAAAAGGAAAGGATCTATCACTTATTTCCTACATAGATACATATTCGGTAGGTTTCATTGATGACTGACAAAGCACCAGTGGAGCGACATTCTACTTGGGTGAGTGTTTGGTACCTTGGCTAAGAAAGAAACAATCATCAATATAATTGTCTATAGCCAAAGTAGAGTATATTGTAGAAACATCATGTTGTACATAGGTTCTATGGATGAAACAAACTTTGACAGATACACTGGTTGAGTATGATAAGACCATTCCTATATACTTTGATAATACAAGCACTATAAGTATCTCAAAGAATCCAGTGACGCATTCCAAGATAAAGAACATTCCAATAAAGTATCACTTTCTACGGGAACAAGTTGCAAAGAATAACATTAGAGTTAAATATGTGGGAACAAAGGAACAGGTTGCATATATATTCACAAAATTGCTTCCAAGGGAAGCTTTTGAGTATATTCACTAGAGGCTCAGAGTAATTTATACTCCAAAATGAATGCTTTTGATTTCTTATCTTATATTTCTTATATTTAAATGATGAAGCACCATACAAAGGATAGTTTAAGTTGGGGGAGCAGGCTCAGGAAGATTTCAGTCAGGGGGAGAAACTCCAAAGACAATTCAGTTAGGGGGAGTAGCCCTGGATGAGAAGTTACATTTGCCATTGATTTCAAAGGGGGGGAGATTCATCAAATGCAAGACAAAGATATCGATTCCTAGAGAGTGAGCAGAAAGGCATGCTTCTAGGGGGAGCAATGGTTAGAGGGGGAGCATAAGCGATATGACTTCAGTATTTCCTCAGAGTGTTTCCATTAATGCTAAAAGGGGAGATTGTTGATTAATTGGGTTTTTTGTCATTGATTTCAACCCTTGAAGAAATTCTGGTAGCCCAAGAATATGGATAAGGGACTTTGGTTTGATTGATTTATAATGGTATGAAGATTAATATATTTACAGGTAAGACTATTCTATATGGATAGTACATGTCATATTGTTTCCGATGATATGTGGAATTCCACATAATTCCTCACGGTTAGAGAGTTATGGCCTTGTGAAGTTGGATAACCCTCATGAGTTATCTAGAAGGTCAAAGAAGTTAAATTTATTCTAGAAGACCCTAAAAGAAGTTGACTAGTCAAGTGAGTGAAACTAGGAGTTAATCATGGGTTAAGTTGTTGCAATAAGAAAATAATTAAAAATAAGTTAGTTGTAACTAGAAGTGGAGAACTTACTATTTGTATCAAAGTGGGTTAGAAGTGGAAAAATGGTTAGAAGCGGGTTATCCCTAAAAAAGGGAAATTGGGTTAAGTTGGTTAGAAGGTAACCCCTCGAGGAAGCTACATGGAAGTATAAATAAGAGAGAAAGGCTCTCCTGTTAGCACCTATTGAGAAAACTAAATATCTATTCTTGTGTAAGGTTTATTTCAGGTACTTATTGATACATATGAATTTGCACAAGTCTGAGGTAGCACAAAGGGTTGACGGTGAAAGTTTCAGAATTACAAAAATTACTGGAAAAACCCTAGTTTTTTAGGTTTACGCAGGTTGTAGTGGAGCATGGCACATATGTATGCGATATAGCAGTATAATAGGGCGCGCACATGAAGGTAAATCCCTAAAACTTGAGAACATGAAGATGCCAGGTTTATAGAGTCTGAAAGAAAGCGCCCAGGAATGTCTATAGTGATCAAGTACATGAGATCTATCTATTGGTTCAAAACATATGTCCTATTTCTATTGGTAGTTGGATTTTGTTTTCTACATGAGAAATGGTTATAGGGGTTTGAGGATTTTCTGTAGAGACATTAGTGGCTGCATTGGGACATTCTGTATAATTCAGATATACAAAAATACAATCCTGTTATAATCAATATATATCATTGATACATCTTGTTAGTTTGAGGCACATATTGTATCGATTGGAATATGGTTAAGGGTATTTGTGGTACATGGTTGAGAGATTGTATTTGTGAAGTGGTTGATGTATTGAGAGGTTGCATATTAGTAAGGGTTTGATCTCTATTTAATGTGAGGGTTATTATACTTGTTCATGATTACACATACTTGTATGACACATGACTAGAGAAATATAGATACATTTGATTAAGAGATCGGTATGTGGATGTATACAAAGGGAACAAATATAGTCTAGACACAGTGACATGTTGAAGGTTGATGTGATAGAGGTTGAAGAGGGTGAGAGGTTTTTAGAGAGGGAAAACCCTAGTTTTCAGAAGACATACACAAGCTGGAGTACAGATAGGTCGCATACATACGTGGTATGCAATATAGATAGGCCATGTCCATACGAGCGATGCAGAATAGATAGGTAGCGTATATGTTGGTTTTGGTTGGAACAAGATCAATTCAGGTACAAGTTGATTACAGGGAAGTGGTATAGGTTGTCTACAGGTTAGTGTTACAGGTTGGTACATATTTACAATGGTATATGTCATAGTGAAAGTGTCGTAGTGGTTTCTTCATTTGACACTTATATTTCAAGGAGGTAGGATAGGGCAAGGATAAGTGGTTTTAGCCACCTTCTGGTTATAGCCAGAGAATTGGGGAGTTGTAGATTCCGTCAGATTGTAGCCTAAAAAATATAGGGGGTCGAAGCCTCCTTCCAGTTGTAGTTGCAGAACAAAGGAAGTTGGTGCTTCCAATGAATGCAATTCTTAAAGACATATAATAAAACAAATTCCATGTTTTTCTCCCACATTGGGTTTCTATGTAAAAATAATGGTGTATTGTGTATGTGTATGATTGTTCATTTATTCATGGTTTATTTACTCTGCACGTATTGTATGATAATTCTATATTGAGCATAAAGATAAATAACACTTGCATATTGTGGTTAAAAATATTAAAAATCTATATTATGGATTCACCCCCCCTCTTAGTAATACCACATTTTATGTATCAACGAACCACATCGTAGCCCACAAACCTTTTCACGTTTCATCTTCTATTGTTAGTTTTTTGCATGTTTAGGGTTTTCTCATTGATATTTTATGTTAAAATTATTTTTTTCATCTTTGTAATCTATTTATTGCGAATGCGTGTATCCCTCACATATCTATATTCAAAGATAAGCTACCACCATTATAACTAGCTTGTGTTCTTTGCATTTTTACAGTCTTTTGTGTTCCATACAATCCTTAATAGAATATGAGTTTAAATGTATTAGTGTGTTTCTTGCAAATATCTTTGTGTTATCCTTGTTATATCTCTGCCTTCATTTCATTCTCAAAATATTCTGAATCAAGGACCCAGGAAATGTCCCAAGAAACCAAGCCAAAAATTTAAGAAAGGATGAGCAGAGTAAAAAACTTTGAATCAAGAGATGTACGCAACTGTATATAAGGTAGAAAATGTATCTATGTGATTTTCTAAAAGAAAAAATGTGTATGTACACAATTTTCTACATAGTAAAGTGTGTATACTGTTAGCATTGAGAGTCACCCTCAGACTACAAGAGGATAAGACAATACCCATCAAAATGTTTGTGGAGGTTGTTTTATGAGTGGAGGTCAAATGGACAAAGCTTGGTACAAGAATGTTTAAACACAAAAATTGGACAAGTGATGCATAAGGAAATGAGTTCCTCATTAACTTCAATCGGTGATTTAAAGTTAAGGGTGAGTAGAAGGAAGACTTAGTGAGAAAGGTGGAAAACTCTTCCATGAGCATCTGGACTTCAATCAACTTGGTGAAGAAAAATGCAGGCACAAAAGAACTCTTGAACTTAAGTTTCAGACACTGAAATATATCACAACAACATAGTAATCAAACCTCCATTACTATGCGACTACAACAACTCGTCTAGATCCTCCATGCATGAGCATTGCAACATAAGAAGAAACAAGGTAACAAAAAAAATACTAAAACTGGTCACAACAATAATGTAATCAAACCTACATTACAATACAACTACAACCCTCATGTGGATCCTCCATGCATGAGTGTTTCAACAAAGATTAAACAAGATGATGAAACAAACTAACTTCTATTAATGCGAAAGTCTCAAGTCCCATACAAAACCAGAGATCAACGCTGCTATCAAACTATTACAAAATAGGGAGATCTTCTCAACCATCGACAACCATAACAAAATCTTGAACTGATCTATTTATACTCATATCGATCCACAACTGTCAGGAGTGTGGTATAACCATCCCATTCAATTATTTTCATCTGATCATCCTTCTGTTAGACTATTCATG
>JZKD02S0035828.1:331964-349877 GCA_000966675.3 Picea glauca
CTCTTTATTTTCTGTACATGAACTGTTCCTCCATTTCTTTAATTTGTTGTTGTTGTTTAATTGTTTTAATTCTCTTTTGCAGGTTAGTATGGAAGTTTTTTTGTTAATATGCATTGATTTTATAATTAGGAACAAGTTTGCAAACTCATACACTAACCCCACATGCATTTACATGTTAGATTATGCTTTGATTTATGATTGTAGAATCTAATTTAAAACAAAGTTTGAAATAGAATAGAACAAAAATTTGAGTTTATGTTTTCTTTAACGAGGTTTCGATGGATGGATAGTCATTAGTCTTTAGTTTTCAATTTAGTTTGCTAATCTAGTTTCCATTTAGTTTTATTTATTTAATTCGTCATTTAGTTGCTTATTTGCTTTCTTGTCATATGTTGAAATAGTCTTTAAATTTTGTTTATGAGTATTTTTCCTTTTTGCAATTTGAATTATTAAGATAGAGCTAGTTTAGTTTATGTTATGAAATTTCTTTCTTAGATTTAGATTGCAATTTCAAGTTGTAGTTACTGATTGAATTTAGTATAACATAAGTTTGCTTATATTAGTATAGAATGCATTTGAATTTCATAGATTAGAAAATAGTTTCTTGTTTTCATAGAAGAGATAGTTTCCTTTATTGCTTTCAATATAATAGATTTCCTTTCATGCATTGCCTTGAGCATTTAGATTTCCTTTCATGCATTGCCTTGAGAATTTATATTTCCTTTCAAGCATTAGAAATATTTTTGCATTAGGCATTTAGTTCACTTTCCTCTTAGGCTAGATAGTTGTTTAATGAGAAGTTTTGCTTGTAGTAGTTAGTTGCCTTTGCTTACTTGTCTTTTGCTTTCGTAGGTTAGTTAGTTGCCTTTGCTGACTTGTATTTTTCTTTAGTAGGTTAGTTAGGTGTCTTTGCTTACTTGTCTATTTTTTTTAATAGGTTAGATAGGTGTTTTTTCTTACTTTCTTATTTATTTTCTTTCATAGGGTAGTTTCTCATTGGATGTAGGTTGGCAAGTTAAAGAAGTTTGCTTTTATCATTTTCTTATTATGCTTAGTGGTTTGCTTTTTCTTATTGTTGAACTAGTTTGCTTTACATAGGGTTTTACTTGCTTTCTTAGGAACCATCCATAGATCCTTGGCCCAAAAGTACTTAGGTTACCTAGTTTCATTTTTCTTAGTAAGGTTTTCTCATTATATAGGTTTGCTTGAGTAGATTAGCCTTAGATAGGTGCTTTCCTTAGTTAGACTATACTCCTACCAACCTTTTACCTTTGGCATATATTTTGCTACAACTCTAAGTTTACTTACCTTGGGTTGACAATTTAATTGAGGGTAGTTTAGTGTATTTTTTAGTACATATAAATCACCTAACCTTTTTGGTGTCGTTGCTAGGGAGTTGTCTCAAGGTAAGAAGCAGTTAGGAAATAGATCATTTTTAGACCTTAGCATTAGCTTGGTGGAAGGGGAGCTTTAATACAAGAGGTAAGAACCTGTGCATCTGTTGTAGCAGGTTCCCCCAAACCCAATGGTAGTTTTTCTTTTTGTTTTTGTTTTCTTTCATGAATAGACCTAGAAACCAAATGGTAGATTTTTATTTTGTTTTTTATTTATTTTTATGAATAGGCCTAGAGACCCACAAGGTAGATACATTAAATCTAAATCAGACCTTTTAGACAAGGTTCCTTTTGATCCCTTTGGGGGAAGGAACATTCCACTCTTAAGCTCCACAGAACAATACCGAAAAACAGGAGCTAGCTCAACCCAAAGAGCTAAAGTAGTCTCTAAAAGAGACTAAAACACGGAGCACTATAGAACAAAAAATTGAAGCAGTAGTAGTATTGGGACATGAGGCAAGACCACTCGAGCCTTCCACAGAGCCAAAAAATGAAACCTTTACTTTTACACCACCAATAGGAGATCCTAACTTTTTGGACATCATCTTTGTGTGAACCAAGTTTTATCAAATGGAAAGATGAACTCAGAAGCAACCATTAGCTTGAGGGAACTTTCTCAAATCCTAGTAGCAGCCGGGATTTCTTCTTTTCAAGAAGAACATATTTTTGCAGTAGCCAAGAACTTGTCTACCTCTCCGGAAATATTAGAAGAGTCAAGGTCCTATGAGCTACAAAATGATTTTCCTTGCCAAAATGCGAAGGAAGCTGAAAAAATATGGACTACATCCAATAGAGAGCAATCATTAAGACCTAAGTTTGAGGATTTCTCAACATCCATCTCAGCAGATCCTTCATGTACTTCAGAAATCAATCATCGAGAAGAAGAGGATCTGCATAGCATGATGAAGGAGAGCATAGAAATTACTATTGATGAACATCAAGATTACATTGAAATTTGGTTTCAAGAGGTCATCAAGCCACAATACTATTCTCTTCTTCAACACCTTATGATGCCAAAACAAGTAGGTTGTTTGGTTCTTCATATCCAGGTAATCATTGCGGTAACTTTTTCATATATGGATATGAGTATGCTTCTTATCTTTCTCTGCACATGGTTACATTGGAAGAGTTCTTACACTTAAATAAAGATTTTCCCTTTCTTTTTAGGTAGGGTAGGATAGTAAATAAAATCTGGATGTTGTTAGTTTAGCTTAGAAGTCTAATGCAACCTCATTTTACATTTTATTTTAATAAAACAACTATGAGATACATGTTCCTATGACTTGATCTCGTTGATCTCCTTAGTTTATTATATTTTAGAGTGTGGATTTTGCAAACACTTTTAGATATCTTTGTAGGTATTTATATCACCAAGGGTAGACAATTCCAAGGAAATAGAAAAGAAGGATTTTCTTCAAAACATTGTTACACTTGGACCTTGTTGTCTGCTAAGCATCAAGTGAATAATGACTTGTTGTAGTTAGCCATGTTTTTGCAAAGATTTTCGTCTTCTTTTTCTTAAGGCATATTAAGAAGCAATTTCTCTTGAAAACCTTCACCACTATATAAGGAAGTGACACCGTAACCATCAAGCCTAGAGGTCTCTCGTACAATTTTTCCAAGAAAACTGAGTATGTGAGTCAAGTGTCTTTATCAAAGAGTAACAAGGAGGTCTAATTAGCAGTTAGTCATGGAAACATCACAATAATTACAAAACAAGAAAGTGACTTGAGCTTAGAGATGCCTTTCTATTCTTTCTCAATGGTACCATCCACTACACACTAAATAGCTTGATTATATCATATCTTTAGATAGGCCATGTCCGCTTAAGTACCCCTTACATCGGGACAATCACTAATAATATAATGGAAAGTCATTCTCTAACATAAATACCATCCCAATTAAAAATAAAAGAGAGAAAGAAAAAGTTTTTTTAGAGTTGTCCCCCCATATTCTTGCATAAAGCAATCTTATACTAAAATTTTAAAACGATGGAGGGCCAGTCTCTGAGGGTTTAAGAGGCTAACCCATCGAGATACTGAATAGTTCTGCTGGCAGTGGGTACCGCCCTGTGGTATGACTAGGTAAACCTGCTAGAGTACTGAACATGCTTGCTGGCAAAAAGGCATTCTACCTAGCGAGGATGGTAATCTAACAAAATAATAAATAATAAATTTTAACTTGTCCTGATGTAAGACATTACTTGTAGACAAAGCTGACATGAAGTATGTGTGGTTAAGCTAAGGTTAATGAACTCCATAAAATTTCCATTGGGAAATAGCTCTAAGAGTATCTTGAAACTCTCTTGCCCACCTCTTCTTATCTATATATAGGATCTCTTATCCTATAGGTGGGGCCATCTCCTAACTATCTTGGCAGAACAATTTGTGAAATTTATTTCTACACTTGACATACTATAAATCTTCGGCTATTGGGGGATACTGACTAGTTTCCTATACTTTTGATTGTGAGGTGTCACAATACTTAGGTATGGGGAAGGGGTTTGTGAGTTGAAAAATGATTATTGCCTAGAGAAATAAGTCTTTGCAAGAATTTTTGTATTATTACGATGATACAGGTTATTACATTGATAGTCATGTTATTTTTTAAATGATTAACTCGTGTGTGCTATAAACTATTGAACACACACTTAACAGACCACTCTAGATTAGTTTATCTTCCATTACATGATGCATATTGTAGGTTTGACAATACATGTTTTATGCTTGCTATAACCTGTCCATTGTAGGTTTTGACATTACATGTTCTATGCAAGTGGATTGAGTGAGCATGGTGGAAAAATCAACAATAACGGAACACTCTTAACCTTCCTCAACTCCTATTCACTATGTTTGTGGCCTCTAAGGAATCAATTGCCTCAGCCACAAAGCCCCCAAGATCTGGAGACCGTTGATTTAAACACCACCAGTTACCAAGAGCAAGTTATAACAGGGTTTTCAAAACTGAATTTCAGAACATCTATGGAGCTAAGGGGTACTCCAAGGAGTGGATAAAAGAGGAGTTAATCAACCCTCTCATAGTCATCACCAGCTTGATTACATGTGAAGGTAGATATTTCGTCTTTAAAGCCTGTCAATTTCGATTATTAGCTCACTTTCAGTTGAATAAGCCATTGTAACTTTCCCTTTTACTTCTTCAAGAGTCTTGAGAAGATGTCTTCACAAGTGAGGAAACATGTAACCAATCCCAATAACAACCTATTTCACCACGGCCTTATTAAATTACTTGTCTTAGCTGAGTTGGAAAAACAAGAGAAAACGTGGAATGAGTTCATTTACCAATTTGCAAACCCTCATCTTACAATCAAGACTAGCAAGAAGACTCTTGATCTAGGGACTATTACTCCACCCAAACCCTCATGCTCAAGCTATTCCTTTATCAGAGAAACTTGTCGATACCCCTGTAGCCTCATCAAGAAAAAAGACCCAGAAGCCTATTGCTAATTCATGGCACGAGGATGTTCCATATATTCAGTCTGGGGGGAGTTTTCTTGAGCTAAAAATGCTAAACATTGCCCATTTATATAGCAAACCCATGAGAAGAAGAAGTAGGATTTCTGTCAAAATTCTGTCATACTGTCTTTTTACAAAGTCTTGGGATATTATATCAACAGTTGTTTGTATTGGTATGCTAAATTATATACTTCTAACATCATTGTGCATTTTATAAGCTCCTGTGAATTTTTATGTTTATTCTATAGAAGACTGCTTATACTTAACTACTCTTTGTGACAAATACAGAATGATTACAACTGCTAAATACTTACTGTCATCTATATTCCAAGCTTATGAAAAGAGGATAAGTTGTTTGAATTGTTACATATTAATGACAGAAAATAACAGTTATCCTGTTCACCATGCCTACTAGTACAAACCAAGCCTTTCGTTAGTATTTTTCAGTTTTGTCAGTCGTCAGTGATCAAATTTACTCTTTCATGTGATTGATAGGATTTTTAGGTCAAATTGTTATGTTTTCAAAATAAAATTCTCAAATACAATTTGACATATCTTGGTTGTAAAATTTTCATTCGTGTGTCTAGGTGTCAATACTACTCCCTCCACTCATCCAAGGTCACAAATCTTCATCTTGGTCATATCATCATTACTTGTCATAAATTTTCAGATAATTGTCTTCGTCAAAGTTCTACTTAGAAATTGGTTTCTGAATTAAGGAAGATGAATTTGACAAAAGTGAACGTGTTTTTTTTCAATAATATACCAATAAACAAAAACCTCCTTCAGTTTATGCACAATTTTTATCATTTGAGAGAAATTCCCCAAATACAGTCGCTATAGGAGGGTTTTCTGCACATTTGGACAATTTGACTTCAAGTCAGTTTTTCAGAGGGTTGGAGAAGGCATTTTCAGTTATTGATGGTTCCATTGTGTAGCAGACATTATAAAATTTACAACCATACCACTCTCAGCCCAAAAATCCTCTGGGAAGGCGTCCAAAATCCCTCTTAAAGACCACGTTGTGCTTCTGCAAGTTTTGAGTAACCAACTTCAAGCTAGGATTATGAGCCAATGAGAAAATAATTTTGAAACATGTAGGAGGTTTGTATTCATAACATACCAAAACACAATAACCTCTCTCAGTTTTTGAATATACTTTATGGTTTGTGATATATTCTATCATCTTAGAGGCCTATACTTTCAGAAAATAAAACACTCTATTTTTCCTGTTTTAGTCATATTTTCATTTCGTGTTTTCCTAACAACTGAAAGTGAAGTTTTGGAAAACAAGAGAGGCTTTTACCAAGGACATATTGAAATACAATAAAATATCTCAGTTTCTAAATATACACTATGGTTTTTTATATATTCAATTCTCTTAGAGACCTAGTTTTTTAGGAAATAAAATACTCTGTTTTTCTTGTTTTATACATGTTTTATTTTCGTGATTTCCTAACAACTAAAAGTGAATTTTTGAAAACCAAGAGAGGTTTTTTTCAAGGACATATTCAAAAACAAAAACCTCTCTCTATTTTTACACATGTTTTACTTTATTGTAGTTATAGGTGTCACTTTTATAACTATTTTTCAGAAATCCGCCAGGCCAAAATTTTTGTGTTTATGGGAAGTCACTTTTGGAACTAATTTTGCAGAGCTAAAATTGTTGTTTTGCATGGTTTAAAGGATAAAGGGTATAATATAAATTGCAAGGCTTCCTGACATGTCATCATTAGCCTCCAAAAACTCCAAACTCTCCAGTTCAAACTTAGAGAGCATGGAACATTGAGTTGTCATTTACACCATGATAGCATTGTCCTACAAGCCAAGATGAATTCTCTACAGCGTTAGGTTGATGATATTAACTGTCACCAATAATAGTCTCTAGATTCAATTGAAACATCACAAAAATCTTAAGTCAAAAATCTCCCGAGCAAGAGGGAGAAGCTTCTAAAGCTAATCCACCCCCTCCTTCACAAGTTTAGTCATAAAGGGCAATTTCTTTTTTCTTTGCAGTGGGACTTGCAAAATCTTAGGTGTGGGGGTAATGTTGGGCCAGAGATATGATCATTTTCATGACACTTATTACACACTTTTTCCTTATGTATATATGTGTTTTTCATATTTTTGAAGGATATTTTTGGAGAATTTGATGATAAAATGGTATGATCGGCATAAGGTATGTGTAATTCATGTTTAATGATTAAATCAAGTGTAATTCATCATGTTCTATGATTTCCAAGAGTTAATTCATTTTTTTCTGTTGTTACAGGGAAAAACACACCATGTTTCTAGTTCCAACACTTGATTTGGCACTCGATCCGACACTCGTTCTGGCACCCAGTATTGCACAAAAATGCAAGGCGAGTTGGCAGTTATAGCATTGGTGGCCAGTGATAGAAAAATCGGGCACATGGGTTTTCTTCATGATCGCCCCCTCCAACTACTAAGCTCAAGAGAACTCGATTTCAATTGTCCAAAGAAGACGATTATTGGCTCACACAGTTTTGGCAGTTAGGGCACCATTAATGAAATTTACCAATTTTAGAAGCAGTTCGAACCTCCTATGGTCGACCACTTGGTCTGTAAATTTTATAAACACCACCCTGGTGGTCATACAATAGCTAAGGCATAGTAGACAAAGTAGAGGATAGAGATAAAAACGTTTTCTTTTGTTTTTGCATTTTTCAATTGCCAGAATTGTATAAGACTGGGTTTTTCAAGTTTAATGGTGAAATCATTTTGTTGAGCTCGTGGTGTGCGTTTGAGAGGTGACCAAAACTAGTTGGGGGGACCACCAGCAGTCTGGTAACTGTTCTCTATGTTATTTATGCATTTCATAGCTTATATGTCTCTTTATTTCCTGTACAAGAACTGTTCCTTCATTTCTTTAATTTGTTGTTGTAGTTTAACTGTTTTAATTCTCTTTTGCAGGTTAGTATGGAGGTTTTTTTGTTAATATGCATTGATTTTATAATTAGGAACGAGTTTGCAAAATCATACACTAACCCCACATGCATTTACATGTTAGATTATGCTTTGATTTATGATTGTAGAATCTAGTCTAAAACAGAGTTTGAAATAGAATAGAACAAAAATTTGAGTTTATGTTTTCTTTAACGAGGTTTCGGTGCATGGATAGTCATTCATCTTTATTTTTCAATTCTAGTTTGTTGATCTAGTTTACATTTAGTTTTATTTATTTAATTCGTCATTTAGTTTTTTATTTTCTTTCTTGTCATATGCTGAAATAGTCTTTAAATTCAGTTTATGAGTATTTTTCCTTTTTGCAATTTGAATTATTAAGATAGAGCTAGTTTAGTTTATGTTATGCAATTTCTTTCTTAGATTTAGATTGCAATTTCAAGTTGTAGTTAATGATTGAATTTAGTATAGCATAAGTTTGCTTATATTAGTATAGAATGCATTTGAATTTCATAGATTAGAAAACAGTTTCTTGTTTTCATATAAGAGATAGTTTCATTTATTGCTTTCAATAGAATAGATTTCCTTTCATGCCAGAATTCTATAAGACGACGTTTTTCAAGTTTTAATGGTGAAATCATTTTGCTAAGCTCATGGTGTGCGTTTGAGAGATGACCACGATTTGTTGGGGGGGGCACCAGCAGTCTGGTAACTGTTCTCTGTATTATTTATGCATTTCATAGCTTAGATGTCTCTTTATTTTCTGTACATGAACTCTTCCTTCATTTCTTTAATTTGTTGTTGTAGTTTAACTGTTTAATTCTCTTTTGCAGGTTAGTATGGAGGCTTTTTGTTAATATGCATTGATTTTATAATTAGGAACGAGTTTGCAAACTCATACACTAACCCCACATGCATTTATATGTTAKATTATGCTTTGATTTATGATTGTAGAATCTAGTTTAAAASAGAGTTTGARATAGAATAGAAMAWAAAWTTGAGTTTATGTTTTMTTTAAYGAGGTTTCGGTGGATGGATAGTCATTAGTCTTTAGTTTTCAATTCTAGTTTGTTGATCTAGTTGCCATTWRGTTTTATTTMTTTAATTCRTCATTTAGTTGCTTATTTKCTTTCTTGTCATATGCTGAAATAGTCTTTAAATTYTRTTTATGAGTATTTTTCCYTTTTRCAATTTGAATTATTAARATAGAGCTAGTTTAGTTTATGTTATGCAATTTCTTTCTTAGATTTAGATTGCAATTTCAAGTTGTAGTTAATGACTGAATTTAGTATAGCATAAGTTTTCTTATATTAGTATAGAATGAATTTGAATTTCATAGATTAGAAAACAGTTTCTTGTTTTCATAGAAGAGATAGTTTTCTTTATTTCTTTCAATAGAATAGATTTCATTTCATGCATTGCATTGAGTATTTAGATTTCCTTTCATGCATTAGAAATAGTTTTGCATTAGGCATTTAGTTCACTTGCCTCTTAGGCTAGATAGTTGTTCAATGATAAGTTTTGCTTGCAGTAGTTAGTTTCCTTTGCTTACTTGTCTTTTGCTTTCGTAGGTTAGTTAGTTTCCTTTGCTTACTTGTCTTTTTCTTTAGTAGGTTAGTTAGGTGTCTTTGCTTACTTGTCTATTTGCTTTAATAGGTTAGATAGTTTTTTTTGCTTACTTTCTTATTTATTTTCTTTCATAGGGTAGTTTCTCATTGGATGTAGGTTGGCAAGTTAAATAAGTTTTCTTTTGTCATTTTCTTATTATGCTTAGTGGTTTGCTTTTTCTTATTGTTGAACTAATTTGCTTTACATAGGGTTTTACTTGCTTTATTAGGAAGCATCCATTGATCCTTGGCCCAAAAGTACTTAGGTTACCTAGTTTCATTTTGCTTAGTAGGGTTTTCTCATTAGATAGGTTTTCTTCAATAGATTAGCCTTAGATAGTTGCTTTCCTTAGTTAGACTATACTCCTACCAACCTTTTACCTTTGGCATATATTTTTCTACAAATCTAAGTTTACTTATCTCTGGTTGACAATTTAATTGAGGGTAGTTTAGTATCTTTTTTAGTACATATAAATCACCTAATAGTGATGGCACCAAATCAAAGTGAACAATGGATTTCTTCCACTACAAACTACACTCTCCTTCTTTCCTGCGCTCATGGTTTTCAACTGTGACCCTGGACAACTTCATGTGATAACATTGGCTCCACAAAGGATGACATGCTCCCTACGAGCTACCAAGAACATGCAGTTCCAGTGCCTTAGCCTTTGGTTCATGGAATCTATTATTCAAACAAAAAATAAAAGGAAGTGGTAATTACAATGGTGGAAAGCCAATCATGGCTTAAGAAAAATCTTTTTTTAGAAAGTGCCCATTAATAGGGCCACCGATTTTTTTTTAACTTATAGGTGTTATTGGAAAATACCTCAGAAATATTGAAATGACCAATCCATAAGGCTTCAAATTTACCATGTTTTTCTTTGTCTTTCTTGGGGGCATCCCACTTGAGCACCAAATCCCCCAGCTGAAATTATCCCTTGGTTACCCTCTTGTCAAAGGCTCATTTTATTTTTTGTTGGTGATCCTAAGCTTTATCAAGTAGCTTCTCCCTAGCTTGTTGTACTTCTACCAGCTATTTTATCCTCCTGACCATATCATTAGGTTATCCTTGGTAGTCTTGGAGGAATTTTTCCACAGGAAGGGAAAGCTATGTAGAAAAAATAGCATTAATCCCATATACAATCTGGAAAGGGGAAATACCCAATGACCTCTTTGTGGTGACTCTGTCAGCCCATAATGCAAATTTCATCTTTGATTCCCATGCTTTCTTGTTGCCTTCTAACAATTTCTTGATGATATTTATGAGGCTCTTGTTAGAGGACTCTACCAAACCATTTCCCTAAGGGTAGTAAGGAGTAGAATGGATTAATGTAATCCAATATAGTTCAAAGAACTTGATAAATGGTTCAACTTTGAAGGAGGCAAAATTTTTTGTAACAATCCTTCTTGGACAACCAAATATGGACATGATATCCTCAAGAAATCTAATGATTACCTTGTGGGAGGAACTTCTTGTAGGTATGGATTCTATCCACTTCATGAAATAATTATTGGCAGTCAAAATAAACCTGTTTTGACAACTTGAGGTTGGGCGGATTTCCCCAATGAATTTAAGACCACACTATTGAAAAGGTCCAGAAACCACCACAGGTTTCAAAGGAAAACATTTGAGCTATTGATTTCCAGAAAACCTTTGGCATTTTCCACAATCTCTAATCTTTGCACAAACATCAGTAAATAGGCTAGGCCAGAAATACCTGGCTCTAAGGATATTATAAGCTATGGTTCTCCAGAAATTATGCCCCCCACATAAGTTGTTATGAAAATCAATTATGGATCTTTGGGCTTCCTGTGGATCTAGACATCTCAACAAAACTCCTAGAGGATCTATCCAATACAAAACCTGATTAATGAGATAATATTTGATTGCTTTGAGTTTCAACGCTCTTACCTTGTTATTGTCCAAACCATCAGGAGGACGCAACTTTTCCATAAAATATATGATGTCTTTATACCAGGTGGATTCTACCAAGTTGAGGCTGACATGAGAGTCTTTATCAAAAATATCAGTTTGTTGATTTTCTGAGTTTATGTTCATGAAATTAACCCCTAAATCTTTTCAATTTTATTCATCTAGCAACCTGGCTAAACCTTGGCCTTTTACCAATTTAGTGGGCTTCATTTCAAGGTCAAATTCCATAATTTTAGCAATCCATTTGCTTCTCTTCCCATCTATGTCAGGCTGGATCAATATCTCGTTTACTGATGATGAGGGAACATATGCAACAATGTTTTAATGCAGAACATATATTCTAAAATCCTTGAGGTATTTGACCAAAGCATATGATTTCTTCTCCATGATATCATATCACATTTCTGCATCCCTCAATGCTCTGTTGAAAAAGGAAATAGGTTGCTCTAACCCCTCTGTATTTTTCTGTAGCAAAACAACAACCAATGTATTAGATGAGGAAAAATAAAATATCAGGAATTCCTTAGAATAGTCAGGGATGATGAGCACAGGTGATTCAGTCAAAGTCCTTTTTATTTGTCCAAAATAATTTCTTTACTCAGCAGTCCATTTCACCTCACTTCCTTTTCTAAGAATGGATGTAATGTGCTTAACCAACTCAGTGAAATTAGAGATGAACCTTCTTGGAAAATTAATTTTACCCAAGAAAGATTGAACCTCTTTCTTGGATCTGGGAAAACATAAGGACTAGATGGCCTCTACTCTGGTTAGATCAATTCTTACCCCTTTTGCTGACACAATGTACCCAAATAATTTACCTTCCTTCATAGAAAACAAAGATTTCTTAGGATTGAGAGAGAGACCAAACCTTCTTCATTTTAGGAATACCTTTTTCAAATTATGACAATGCTCTTTGTCATACTTTGAGAAAACTATAATTTCATCCAGATAGATGACTACAAATTTTTGTAAGAGGGTACAAGAACTAAATCCACGTCAGCCACTCACACCAATCCCAAATCTCTTGCTTCTAATGTTCAAAGTGATCCAACTCCTACTCCTTCCACTGACAAAACTTATGAGGTTAACACTGTTCAATCCACCCCTGTCGAAAAAAATAAGTCTAAAAAAGGAAAGGGTAAGAATAAGGAGGATATAAATAATAATCCGTAATCTAATAAACCCAAGACCCAGTCTGTTGATGATAAGTATAAGCGTAAACCTCGATATCCTTACCTTATCTGTGGTGATCATCACTACACGAAATACTTTCAAAGACACGCATAGGTCACTAAGTTCCTTCAAGGGACCAAAAAACCTCCCACACCTACCATTTTATCACAACCTTTCCGTTCTCAACAACATTCTCAATTGGTCATTCATGACCAAACCTCCCTTTCCACCACTTCATATGTGTAGAACCATTATTGACAAGGGTGCCTCGACGTGCATCATGTCTATTTCTTGCTGGAAATCCATTAGCTCTTCCCCCCTCACCAAATCACACAATATACTTAAGTCTTTCAATGGTTTTGGTTTTAAACCCTACAGTGTTATTCCCCCATTGTCTATCATGTTGGAGGGAAAATCGGTCAACGTAGAGGTTGAGGTCTTTGATTCACCTCTTGATTATAACCTCTTACTTGGTCATAGCTGGATTGATTCCATGCGTGTCATCGTGTCAACCCTTTTTCGTGTATTACATTTCCCACATCAAGGAAAAAATTTTACAGTTGACCAACTGGCCTTTTTCAACTCTGATTCTCGTACTAGAAACGTGCCATTTATCTCAAAGACACCTCTTGGGTACGATATTGTCAGTGCAGGTCTCCATAAATATTCCACTTTAATGGTGTTGTGCCTCTTTTGTCACCTAAATGAGCAAAACAGAGGGGCTTATAATATTATTTGGGTTAGCTAAGCAAGACAACAGTAAAGGAAAGGGTTAGAAGAATAAACATAAAAGACTAAGCTAAGAATTAAACTAGGAAGGGAAAAAACAATTAAACTATTATGCATAAGGACATAAGAACAAGAAACAAACAAGACTCATGTCACCAATGGAAAGGATTGTATTAGTGAAAAKAAAACACCAAAGAGAAAGGGGACTTTGGGTCCCTTCTTCCTCCAAGGGAGGGCTCTTGGACCCCCAAGATTGAGCTCTTCTTACAACTTGAAAACTTGAAAGAAATGGTGAAAGAATCCCAAGCTAACCCATTCAAAAGGTGATGTGGATTGCCCAAATGGAATCGTGCTTGTATTCTCTTGATGATAAAAGAGGTTTCCCCAAGAGAATAGCAGCAACATAACCTTGCAAACGAATTCCTTGAAGATGTAGTGCACCCATGGCCTTGTTTTATAGCACCACTTTGAGGTATTGTGCAACCCACTTTTAGTGTGAAAAGGGGTTGTTTAGGGAACCTTTAGGTCTTTGACCAGCCACCCAGCCAGATCCAACTGAGATTTTGATGTCAAATCAACTTGGAAGATGAACCAGAAGTGGGTGGGAGGCTGACCAACATCATAAATGTGTCGTTCTCAGGTGTGCACATCTTTTAGCGTCCACAGTCGTGCATTGTGTGCATGTGCGCTTTTCCTACGTTTCTTGATAGCACATGTGCATGCGAGCCCTGTACAGTCATAGTGCATCCTGATTTTATAACTGGTTGGATAGTTTTGGACCTTTTGGAAATTTTTTTTTGGTAATTTTGGTCCATGGGTGAACTAATGGTTGTTTGAAGATGTTGGATTCTTGTAACCATTTGCGGATGAAATTTCAATGATAACAAATGGGTACCTTCCCAATACCACCACCCGATGTTCCACTTCCTTTTGTCACCTCAATCAACATGATTTCCACCTCCATCCATGAAACCCCCACATCTTATGACCCATGGATAGTACTCGATCCTGGTGATTATCTTCGCTATGGAAAACAAATGCCTTTAAGTCTGGTTGAATCCGCTTATCAAGCCATTCAATCAGAAACCCCTTCTACTCCCTCTCTTGGTGATTCATCTCCTGATCCGTTTCATGTCATATTTCCTACGAATGATATGATCATGTCAGTTATGTCCATGGAAGACTCCCCATGGGACGATGGCCATCATCATTCCATTATCTTCCTAGAGCAACAAACCATCGAGAGTTACCAATAGATTTTGACTTTGTCAACCATTGTTGTCATTTCCTTTGTTTCTAAGTCAACACACGATGTTGTTTATGAAGGGACCCTGAGTAAAATTTCACCCACCATTCCTCTTGACATATACATTAAACCTAGATTCGTCGAAAATGTTCACATTGGAGCCACATTTTCCGATGATGAAGTCGTCATTTATAAATCTATTTTTTAAGAATTTCGTAACATTTTTACTTGGACCTATGAAGATATGTCGGGTATTGATCCCGATATCCTTGTACATGAAATTAATACCTACCTAGATGCTAAACCCATTTGGTAGAGACTTCACCCAGTCCACCCTCATAAATCTATCACTATCAAGCTTGAAGTCGAAAAACTTTATAAATCCAGCTTTATCTATCCCGTGGCTTTAACCGATTGGGTATCCAATCTAGTTCCATTCAATAAAAAACAAGGCATGATCTGTGTATGTTTCGATTATAGGGATATTAATAAAGATTTTTCTAAGGATAGTTATCCAACCCCCTTCATTGACCAGATCATCGACGATTGCACCGGGAGTGAAATCTTCTCTTTAATGGATGGTTTCTCTAGCTATAATAAGATTAATATTTTTCCCGCAGATCAACACAAGACTACTTTCATCTGTCCTTAGGGTACCTTTGCCTACTGGAAATTACCTTTCGGTTTAAAGAATGCTAGAGAGAATTTTCAATGCGCTATGTATTATGCTTTTCACGACATCAAACACATCATACAACTATATCGCGATGATCTACCATCCCATTACATCCACCGCCAAGATCACCCGGCCCATCTCGAAGCCATTTTCATTCACTGTCGTTACTATCGTATCCGTTTAAACCCACACAAATGTGTTTTTTGTGTGGATTTTAACTGACTTCTGGGTTTTATTGTGTCACTTCATGGAATTAGGGTGGACCCTTTGAAGGTTGAGGCTATCCTTATTCTACCTCCTCCTTCTACACTTCGCCAACTCCAAAGTTTGCAAGGGAAGGAATTTTTTTTGCATCGATTCATCCCTAATTACACTGATTTAAAGTTAGGATTTACTCGACTATTGAAGAAGGGTTACGATTTTGTATGGGATGAAACTGCCAAGAAATCCTTCGAAGATTTCAAACTTGCCCTAACCTATACACCACTTCTTTTCCCACCCAATTATAGTCGATACTACTTCCTCTACCTCGTCACTTTGGACTCTACCATTGCCATGCTTTTAGTCCAAGAATATGATTCACATGACGAATATTTAATTTATTATTTGAGTCAGAGTCTCACAACTACCGAAGCCAAATACCTACATGTGGAAAAACTAGCAATGATACCTGTAAGAAGTATCATGGATTCTATGGGCATTGATAGCCCAACAAAGTTCAGAGGTCTTTGACAAATATAAAAAACAATTGCAATAGTCGCAAATTAAGACCCACCATAACATGAGAAAGTGTTGAAGTAAAATGTTATGGGGGTCAATGACAATAGAGAGCAATGATGGTTCTCCCTATGTCATCTGAGACTCCTCATTGTAAAGGTAATGAGAGTCAAGATACTGTCGCCCTTCTGGAAACTATGTTGATGTTTACAAAAAGGGAGATGCAACTCCAAGAAGAAAAGGGATTTGTGAAATCCACTAGGTGATGTCAGGAACTGAGGAGGTACATGGACGAAGTCAATATGCGTGGAGACTCAAGACTGCCCTTGGTTGGGGATATATGCAAAGTATAAGTGACCGCAACTATTCAACTAGGTCGAGTGTCAGGGGGACAACGAGACGTGGGATAAATTGTGCCAGAGGCGGGACAAAATGAACAAACTCAAAGAGCAGAGGTAGATGGCCTATGGGATACTCAGAGTTTATGGATGATGTCAACGGGAGTAGGTGATAAGGAATGCCCTAAACAAGGGTGACATGGGTTGCATTTTCCAAGAAGGTCACCAAAGGTGACAACAAAAAAATATGTAAAATGATGGAAACAACGGCTTAATTACAAAAAGAATTAAAAAATCAGTGGAGATAATAATGCAGATACAGAAACAGGTGCCCCAGTGTAAGATGGCTTGGCCTGAGGATGGTGCAAGTTGGTTAAAAAACAAGTGGAGGGTTGGGGCCCCATAGGCAGGTTTCTGTAGTAGGAAAATGTATGGAGGGAAATCTGAAGATGGACAAACTGGCGGTGGATGAAATGGATGGTAAATGGTGCTGCGGGAGTGTAGTCAAAATAAAACCATGAGGAAGTTCCCTAGGAGTCCGTTGGGTAGGCTAGCAAAATAAGGAGAAGGAGTATGTGGCTGATTCGTGACATGATGTAAGACTATCGAGACTAACATCCATAAAGGTTGAAAACAACATGAGTGTCAAAGTGGCAAGGGGGACTATGAAGGGGACAACTCATGTGGGGTGGAGTGCTACCGGGTGACAGTACCCAAAATGCAGTGGAGGTGATAGTACTGCAGAGCTGGATATAGGGACCCTAAAGGAAAATTTCAGAGGGTGTGACTGGAGATGCAATTAAGATTCAGAGGGAATGATTACATGCAGTGTCGATTATATACCTGAAGGGGTCACGCTAGTGTGTGATGATCAAGTACCTGCACACATGAAAACCAAATACCTGACGTGAACAATATCTGAAGATAATCGAACATATAACCATTTATTTGATAATTTTGAACATGAGCATACGTACCTGAACGAGGTATCGAAAAATGGCTCCCCGGTGGCTAAGGATGAAAAATGGCCCTGGGACTATCTTAATGTAGATGACAGGGTGTTGATCCCATCGCTGAAGACAGATCGAAAAATGGACGCTCGGAGCTACCAGAATTGAGTCTGCAAGTTTGGAAAAAAGGGCCTATATATAGCTATAGGGCCCACATTTCCACCTCATTTGTACTTGCCTCTATAGTGGTTAGAGAGGAGATTGCAAAGAAGATTCAGAGATTTCAGGAGTGTGAGGAAGCTGATCTGGGAGGTGTGAGAGTCAGGTTAGTGGTATCATGCTCCAGTACAATAGTTAGGTGTCAAGTTTTGGGTATGACTGTACAGATGGTCGTACGGTGGGTTTTTAGGGTTATGGCCCCCCAAATTCATGGGCGATCGCTGGTAACCCATGCAAAAATGCATAGCTATAATGGGCACAGCCTCACAGGGGGGTTTGCTATTTGGGAAAACAGGTGTGCTTGGGGTGTACGCCTGTTCGAAACACAACCATGCATATGTGTGCGGTTGTGTTGTTGACAGTTGCGCATGAGTGCGCAACTGTGTAGTGAACAGGCGTGCACTGAATGCATGCCTATGGGATTAACAGGCATGCATGCATGCATGCCTGTGGGGTAAAAAGGTGTGCATGTGTGCACGCCTGTGGGGAAAATAGTCGCGCCTTTGAGTCAAAGATGAGGGTGAGAAAACTTA
>JZKD02S0035828.1:351620-368241 GCA_000966675.3 Picea glauca
ATATGGATATACATTTTTGGATCTTTGTGTACATGTGTGATGTGTTTTTTTATGTAGTGGATGATGTCTAGTGTATATGTTGTGGCAGACTTTTGATGGTTTATGTGTATGTGAAGATGTCTTGATGTGATATATGCCAATATAGTATAATGTTAGCCATGTTATCTTCTATTTGATTGAATTGTCTTGGGATATGTGTAAATGTAATGGAATCAAAATGTCGAGATAAACATCTAACCTGGATGTATTTGTGGAAGAGGAAAGGATCACAGACATGGTATACATTGTTGAGCTAGAGGATGACAAGTTCGAAATCTAATAAGACGCTAAGGTGATGAATATGGCGATGATTGGCCTCAACGAGAAAACCAATGACGATGGTGTACTCTGCTTGATTGTTGGTGTCTGAGCCTAAACATATGCCGCTGGTGTGGAGAAGGTCATGTGAAGGTGAATGGAGGGCCCAAGCAATCGAAGCAAGATTCTGTGTCCAGTGGCTAGCTCCATCAGCGTAACCGATGTGGTAGGCCGATGGAGGTGGCATCTGTCAATAACATGAGTGATATATTAGACGGGAGGTATGGATAAAACAAGACTAAAAAATCTACAAAGGACGTAAAAAAAAGAAAAATCCTAGTGTAGTATTGTTATGCTCAAGCATAAAATTTCTTTAAGTACAACCTGTTGACGGGTTCCTTGAGAGGATGGCCTTCGGGGGAGGCCAGGATGTATGCGCCTTTAGTGAGGCAATGTTGGATGATGTACGGTCCATGCCACAGAGACTAAAATTTTCCATGGCCAAGGGTATTATGATTGATATCGTAAGTGAGGACGAGGTCTCCTTTGTTAAATGAGTGAAGGTTGACATGGCGATCAAAGGTGGCCTTTAATTGTTTTTTGGTTGCTTCATTGTTCTGTAATGAAGATCGAAGATCTTCATCCATGGATTCTAAGTTCAACAAACACTGCTCTATTGGGGAAATGTCGGGTAATAGCTCAATAGTGGTGTGTAAGGTGGGAATTTCGCACTCGATGGGAAGAGTGGCCTCAACCCCGTGGACTAGATGAAAAGATGTGAAACTAGTGGTAGTTTTGATTGTTGTGTGATAAGCTAAGAGCACAAAAAATAACATATGATGCCAATTGATTTTATGTTTTTTAACCATGTGTTGCAACATGGTTTTTAAGACCTTGTTAACTACTTCTACCTATACGTTGGACTGAGGGTAGTATGGTGAGGAAAACTCATGGGAGAAGACTAACTGGGATGAGAGTTCAATGAAAATCTCATTCTCGAAATGTTTCCCGTTATCAGAGACTAGTTGGAGTGGTACTCCAAAGTGGGATATGACGTGGTTAAAGAAAAAATGTGTTGTTGTGTCAGTAGTGTTGTTGAAGGTAGGCATGGATTCAACCCACTTGGTAAAGTAATCAACTACAATGACTATATATTTGTGTCTATTGTTGGATGTAGGGTTACAAGTCATGAAGTTGATGCCCCATTTACAAAAGGGACCAATTGTGATGACTGGTTGTATAAGAGCAGGTGGTGTGCGTGCTTTGTTGGCATAAAGCTGGCATTTGTCACATCGTTTCACGGCATGGATGTAGTCATGAAATAATGTAGGCCAAAAGTAACCTCCACAAATGATTTTCTGAGCGGTGGACAGCCCTAAGAGATGGCCTCTGCAAGTGTCATTGTGGCAGTCGTTCAAGACTCTGTCAGCCTTGTCAATAGTTAAGAATCGACGGAGTATGGTGTCAACTCCTCACCGATATAAGATGTCCCTGATGAGGAGGTAGGAGGTTCCTAGTGACGAATATGTCAATGATCATCTCTGGAGAGGTGGTTTCTGAATTTTTGTGTTCGGAGACAGACAAGAAGATCACCATACCAAGGGTAATCTGAGGGGATAAAAAAAAGATGTTCATCAGGGAGGTTGGTATTGACTGGTAGACTGGTAGTGTCATAGGGAAAAGCCATGATAAGTTTGACGAGGATGAGATCTTTCTTTCTCTTGGGTGTTGAAAATTCAAGATCGTATTCTTGAAGGATGATGATCCATCGAACAAATTTACCATTAATTTGTCGACGACTAAGAAAGTATTGCATGGGGTTGGAATCTATGATGAATTTGGTAGTTTGAAGAAGAATGTAATGGTGCAGTTTCTGGACTGCGAGGACAACTACGAGGGATAGATTTTCTTCGTGATTGTACTTCAAGGGTTTTCTTGAAATTTTTTTACTAATGTAGTAAATCACACGCTCATGGGTGTCATCCCCTATTTGGATGAGCACTCATACTACTGAAACGGCTAAGGCTGATATGTAGAGGAGATAATCGTGGTTATATTCAGGTGGACTAATCAACAGGGCGTTGGAGAGATCCTCTTTGAGATCATCAAAAGTGGTTTGGGCATGTTTATCCCATTGAAATGGGATGTCATGATGAAGTAAGCAAAGGAAGCCATGTGCGCGAGTAGCGTAATCTTGGACAAAGCATTGTAAAAAGTTGGCTTTGCCTTGAAGGCTCTATATTTGGCGTAAATTTTGTGGGGGTGGAATTTCTGTGATGGCTTGGACTTTGAGGGGGTCCACAGTAATGCCACATTGGGAAACTATGAACCTAAGAAGGCACCCAACAGTGACGCAGAATACGAATTTGAGGGGGTTCAAGAAGATATTGTACTGACGACACCTGTGGAAGATGATTCATAGATCATCGAGATGCTAAGTGAGTTTCTTATATCGAGCGGTGAGGTCATTTAAGCATGCGAGGATGATATGAGCTAGATCATGAAAAACATATGTCCTGGCTCGTTGGAAAGTGGCGTTGGCATTCTTGAGGTCAAATGGCATGACATGATATGCAAAGGTGCCCCAAGGGGTCATGAATGCGGTTTTGTACTGATCGTAGGGGTGAATTTGGATTTGGTTTTAACCAGAGAAACCATCCATGAAGGACAACGCCTTGTGATCTGCATAATCATCAATTATTTGGTCGATGAAGGGTGTTGGAAAGTTGTCTTTAAGACATGCATGATTGAGGTCGCGGAAGTCCATACAGACATGGATAGTGCCCTATTTTTTGTTAACAGGGACAGGGTTGGAGACCCATGATGTATAGGCTATGGGGTAAATGAACCCTGTAGCGCATAGTTTGTCAATCTCAGCTTTGATGGCCACTGCTTTGGATGGGTGTAGCGGTCATTGTTTTTGGTGGATGGGTGTGATATCAGGCCAGGTGTCTATGCAATGTTCAACAATAGAGGGATCAAGGCCAGGCATCTCTGTGTATGACCAGGTGAAAATGTCCCGGTATTCCTGGAAGAGGGCTTTATAGGAAGTGAGTTCTTTAGGAGAACATGCAGCGCCAATGGTGACTTCCTCGATAATTCCAAATTTGATGGAAATATCTATTTTGATGGTTGGGGATATATTGGCCATATTGCCTTCCTCGAAAGCATCGGGGGCAGGGATACGGTTATTGAACCAATCTATATGCCCTGATGGGAGAAAATATTTGGTTTTGACTACGTATATGGGGTGTTGGTTAGGAGGCATGAAGGCTTCCTATGAAAGAAAGAGTGCTCTATGGTGGAGCACGTCACATGGGAAATTGGGGGTAGTTAAATCCTCGAGGATATCTTAATCACAATGAAACTAGCATGAATATAGGGGATCAAGAGGAGTGACCTCGATGACTGTCACTATGGTGTTGTCTCCTTCTGATAAGGACGTAGGGGAATTGATGGAGGGGGGTTGTTATGGTTTGCTCGACATAAACCAAATATCCAGATATTGTGGGTTAAAAATGGTAGTCGGGCGTAGAATTTTCATGGGGAAATGAATTGGAGAATTGGGGGGATTTGGGGGTAAATCCTCATATAAATCATCTAGGAACCATGGGGGAGAAGGGAGTGCCTCATGTTCTGGTGGGAAGATATGAACCATATCAATTGATCAGGTAAGGGTATTTATCGAGTCTGTTGGAGGAGGGGGGGTATGATTTTGAATAGGGGCCAGTTGACAATGCCTGTATTCAATGATCATAGGACATTGATATGTGAAATGATCAAGTGATTCGCATAGAGAGCAAGGACATCTCATGCGTTCGTTGACTAAGGTTGTGACATAATGGATTTCGGTGACAGGAATTGGGGTGGGTGTTTGTTGAAAGCTCTAGTGTACAATTGTTAGTGTCTGTCAGAATTGAGGTAATGTTGGAAAATGGTGTGTGTAATGGCCATACTTTGAACAGATGGCGCATGCGAATTTGGTTCATAGTCGATTGTTACTTGTGTTCTGTGAGATAGAGGAAATACTGGAGGAAGCGTCGAGCGATGGTGCTACTCGAGGGAGTTGGATGAGATTACGTAACTCGGGGAGAGATGGGCATTTTTTGGTGGGGTGTCCATATTTCTCGCATAGCGTGCAAGGAGGTTGGACACATGGGGGAAGTGGAGCTATGGGATCCTTATTCTTTCTCCTTCCCCCATCTGTAGTAGGGGGGTTAGAAAGTGGGGGTGTAGGGGGTATAGTGGGACTGAGTATGGGAATTTGCATCGGGATTCCTTCTGTTTGGGGAGGGAGGGATGGTTGAGGAACCATCTCAGGTGGATGTAAATACCAAACTGGGATTTCCAGCACCATATTAGGAAGGGTAAGCATCGTAGCAACCTGAAAAGATTGTACACCTGGTGGGGGGTAAAAGAAAGGGATTTGGGTAATGGCTTGGGGGACTACTTCCCAAATCGGGATCTGGCCCTGGGAAAGATCAGGAATGGGTCGAGCTGAATTATTTCCATGGGATTCCTGAGGGAGAAGTTCTACGACTAGTGGGACGTCAAGGATGAAAAAGGCCTCGGTGGGAGGGAGGTTAGTTTCAGTTGTCGTTCCATTGGAGGATACAACACATACTTGTGCTGAGGGATGGAGGAGAAGTGGTGCTCCATGGTAGGTCCCTAGCAAGGATGTGTCTTTGAAGATTCTAGGGCCCATCTCAATGAGTGGATAGGCATTAGGATTAGTGTGGATAAAAGGGAGGATGTTATCAATGTTGGATGGAGGGTTAGGATCGTAATGTGATACTTGATCGATGGTAATGATCTTTCCATTATGGGGAAACATCATGGCTCAAAACACAGAAGAGGAGACAACCTTCATAGCATACATGTAGCTATGACCAAACAAGATATTGTAGTCAAGCGGGGCATCGATAACCTCAATTTCAATCAAAACAATTTTTCCCCCGAGCTTGACGGGGACATTTTGGAAGAGTCCTTCGGGGGATGAGGGTCTGCCATCATAGGCTCTTAAGGTAATGGAAGATGGTATGAGTTTGGGGGAACCAAATGTTTTCCATACGGATTTGGACATGATACAAGTGGATGTGCCTTCATCAATGATGCATCAGTGAACTGTAATGTTTCAAATTTTTACAGGGATTTGAAAAGCAATAAGAGCGTGGAGGCGAGGTTCTCCGCTATCGAGGTGAAATGTGATGAGTTGGGTATCGATAGGGTCAACTGATCCCAGGGCAGAAAGTAAGGACTTATGTTGGGTGGGACAAGTTTGAAGGACTTCTAATACTGACATGGAAGCCAGAGATTGTGCCAAGTCATCGACCAAACTGTAATTATGAGCTGCCCTAGCTTGAGGATTGTGAACATTCCTGCGCAATGGGATGCGGGGAATACAAATAGGGGCTTCAGTATTAGGGCGAGGAATTATGATAGGGGGTTCGGTTGTGACTAGAATTTCTTTTGAGGTGGTGGGAGAAGATTCAAAGGGTGTGCTATACTAACGACTGTGCATTTGCATAAGGACTTCTTCCTCACTGGTAAGGAGGATAGTGCAATCAGCAGAGGTGCCTGTTTTGGGAAGATAAATATGGCATATGGGGTGGTGGTGTAGGATTAGTTCCAACCATAGTGTGAGTGTTCTGAGTACCTAACCCTTGGAGGGGACTAGGTGGTTTTGTACTTCCCCCTTGAGAGGAAGTTTCCCCCCCACTTTTGTGTAAAGGAGAGCGAGTGGAAGGTGGACCTTGGGAATTGGACCCAAGTAAGGTGGAACCAAGCAAAGTTGATCCCAAGATAGTGGCACTCACAGGAGTGTGAGAAGGTGGAGCCAATGAGTTGGCAAGACTAGGAACTCCCCCTAGAATAGGAGGTAGATTTAGCAAGCATCTGGAATGATGGGGGTTCTGTGGGTCCCCTATGATGTCTGACTAGTTGAGTGAATGTGTGCGAATGGTGGTGAGAGAAATAAATAAACAAGAGCCTTTGCTGCAATTTTTTGAACTTTACACGATATATATCCAAATCAACTGTAATCAGACGGGCATCATACATAAAGTGTTTTGATAAAGAAGCATATATGTGGATAGGTGGATTTTGTCTGTGTGGGGGAACAAAGAAAACAAATTCTCGTGTGCTAAAATATGTAACGTCCTTCCTCTCAAAATAGCACTGGACCTTCCAATAGCACTCGTCAGTGGGGTCTGAAGCCACTGAAAGAGAAACTAGTGAAGGATGAAGCAATCAGTTATAATGAGGGGTAGAGGTGGCATATCCTGAAAGAACTGGCAATATTTCCCAATAGCCACACAAAATCTGATCAAGGTGAAATTGCAGCCCACAATTTCCACCTGGGTAGATTTCCTAAAATTTAGTCACTAGGTACCTTAGTCAAAGTGCAGCATTTAGATTTTCGGCCTAAGAAATGGGTCACGGGATGGATCCCTTCCAAGACGTGGGTGCCTCAAGGGGGGACACACAGAACAACCAGACCTCGACCTTCAACCCTTCACAGGTATCTCCCTGCCATGGTGTTAGGAACACTTGACTTGGAGGATTTAAAGTTCCCTATTTGACAACTTCTATTATTTTGAAAATGTGAGAACTAGATAATGGGGAGTTATTTGGATGCCTATCCCTGAAATCTTACCTAGACTAAAAATATTTCTTTTGGCACCTCATATGGAGGAAAACTTAGTGAGTTTTCAGAAACAATTTAGATGTGGTTGTTTGAGATATTGGGGGTGTGAGCCAATATCGTTGAAATTAAGTGGGAGTGGATAGTTTCATCAAGAAAAGGGTGGGGTGTTTTGGAATCCCTTTGGAGGAAACTTAATTCAACCTCCACGTTTCGAGATGAAAACTATGTGAGTGAGAAGTGACTTTTTGTGAATGAGTGAAAGTGTGCCAATTTTTTAATGAATTAGGTATCACCTTGCTGCATGTGGACTTTTCTTGGTCCTTACAAGTCTTTGATTGCCTATTTAACTAAATGTCATTGGTACAACCTTGCAGAATTCAAAAGTCCCTAGGAATCTAGCATGTGGACATGTGGGTCCTTTACTATTCCTTTAACTCCCTAATATGATTCAATCTAAGAAAGCTTTGAAACTATCCTAGATTGTGATCATGTGGGCATGTATGGGCCCATTACAAAACCTTTAAACTTCCCTAGTGATTTAATCTAAGAAAGTAAATTTCAACACTATCCTATCTTTGTAGCATGTGGGCATGTATGGAACAATTACAATCTTGAGATGTGTTTGAAAAATAAACTAAGAGGAATCCTGAGGGGGCTATTGTCCTCTTCTAAAGATTTTATCTTTTTAAGGGAGATGAAATTGTCTTTCAACCTCTTTTTGATTCTCAAGATTGATTTGGAGCACGAGAGAAGAGCATACTCAATGTTTGATATCCAATTTCTAGTCCCAATGCAAGTTTTATATGTGATGTAGAATGATTCTAACTTTTAGTCAAATCAAGCCATCCATGTGGCAAAATAAAAAGAAAAAAAAGAAAAAATAATGATTTTTAACCCCTAAGTGCCTATGTGTTTTGACTAATCCCTTTATATGAGATGGAATGTAAGTGTGGTGCGGATTACAACATGCATGGAATCATCTTTAAGAAGGCTATAGGCCTTCAACAGATCATAAAAAAACTTACAATGTGTACGTTTTTTCATAGGTGTGTAGGTTTCAGAATAGACAGAGGCACTCTGAGCGCCAATGCTCAGAGCCCCTCTCAACTCAGCTTTGAATTTGATGTTTTGCAGGTTGGATTGGGTCGGTTATGGTACCTTCAGGTTAAATAAGTAAAACGAAGAGCTAAAATAACCCAAATGGGGTAGGAAATTGATACCTTTCCCCAATGGAGTCACCAATCTATTATGCCTCTTTTGTCACATAAATGAGCAAAACAGAGGTGCTTACAAGCTTAGTTGGGTTAGCTAAGCAACACAGCAATAAAGGAAAGGGTTAGAAGAATAAACATAAAAGACTAAGATAAGAATTAAAATAGGAAGGGAAAAAACAATTAAACTATTGTGCATAAGGACATAAGAACAAGAAACAAACAAGACTCATGTCACCAATGGAAAGGATTGTGTTAGTGAAAAGAAAACACCAAAGAGAAAGGGGACTTTGGGTCCCTTCTTCCTCCAATGGAGGGCTCTTAGACCCCCAAGATTGAGCTCTTCTTACAACTTGAAAACTTGAAAGAAATGGTGAAGGAATCATGTCTTATGCTTTTCACGACATCAAACACATCATACAACTTTATCTCGATGATCTACCGGCCCATTCCATGCACTACCAAGATCACCCGGCCCATCTCCGAGCCATTTTCATTCACTGTCGTTACTATCATATCCGTTTAAACCCACACAAATGTGTTTTTTGTGTGGAGTCCAACCGACTTCTGGGTTTTATTGTGTCACTTCATAGAATTAGGGTGGACCCTTTGAAGGTTGAGGTTATCCTTATTCTACCTCCTCCTTCTACACTTCGCCAGCTCCAAAGTTTGCAAGGGAAAGCAAAATTTTTGCATCAATTCATCCCTAATTACGTTGATTTAATGTTAGGATTTACTCGACTATTGAAGAAGGGTTACAATTTCGTATGGGATGAAACTTCCAAGAAATCCTTCAAAGCTTTCAAACTTGCCCTAACCCGTACACCACTGCTTTTCCCACCTGATTATAGTTGATACTACTTCCTCTACCTCATCACTTCGGACTCTACCATTGCCATGGTTTTAGTCCAAGAAGATGATTCACATGACGAATATGTAATTTATTATTTGATTCAGAGTCTCATGACTACCGAAGCCAAATACCTACATGTGGAAAAACTGGCCTTGGCAGTTGTTCAAGCTATCCAACGTTTCTGTCACCATATCCTATTACGCAAGACCATTGTTATTTTTTATTGCAACCCTATGTAGCATATCCTTATGTGCCAATTTCTAGGGGGAAAGTACTCCAAATGGATTGTTATTCTCCAGGACTTCGACTTAGAGTTTGAATGCACTAAGTCTAAGAAATCATTGGTTTTTGCCGAACTGATATGTGACCTTCCCTCCAATGAGACAGAAAACGTGGTAGAAGATTCCTTGCCTGATGAATCCATTTTTTTGATCAGTTCTGATGATGCTTGGTATGGATATATTATCATCTATCTCCAACTCAAACTTTCCAGCCCGACCTTTCTAACACAGACCGTTGTCGTATATGGTATCAAGCCCGTCAATACATAATTGACGGTGACACTCTTTATTGCCGTGGTGTTGACTCTATTTTTCAACGTTGTCTCACCTATGATGAGGTTGAGAAATATTTGAATGACTTCCACTCTGGAGCATGTGGTGGCCATATGTCTGGGTATTCCACTGCCCAAAAGATCTTACAAGTAGGGTACTTCTAACCTTGTGTGTTTAAAGATTGTATTACCATTGTCGAGAAGTGTCATGCTTGTCAAATGTATAATAATAAAATAAGATCTCATCGCACTCCTTTACACCCTATAGTTTCCATTGGTCCTTTCGCAAAATGGGGCATTGACTTCATGACATGTAACCCTCACTCCGACGGGGGGCATGGATACATCATCGTAGCCATGGATTATTTCACTAAATGGGCCGAGGCGATGCCTGCATTCAATAATACCGAAAAACCTGCAGCCCTGTTCATATTCAATCATATCATCACTCGATTTAGAATCCTGCAAGCTATCATCACTGATCATGGTAGCCATTTTTGAAATTTCATGATGTACAAGCTTACTGAAAAGTTGGGTCTTCGACATGAAAACTCAACCCCCTATTACCCACAGGCCAATGGCCAGGTTGAAGTGATCAACAAAGTTCTTATCACTATGCTTCGACGGATAATAGGAATTCATAAGACAAGTTGGCACACGATGTTGTTTTCAGCATTATGAGCCTATCAGACATCTGTGAAGTCTTCCACAAGATTTAGACCTTTCTAATTAGTGTATGGTATCGAAGTTGTCCTACCGATTGAATGTGATATACCATCTTTGAAGCTATCCATTGAACTTCTTCCCAACACCTATACTGAAGAGGAATGTCTATTGTACCTGATGCAATTAGATGAAACCCATCATGATACCACCCTAGTTATTGAAGCTCAGAAAAAGCTTGTCAAAGCCCAATACAAAAAACAAGTCAAGCCATGTGTTTTCTTTGAAGATGATCTAGTTCTCCTCTAAAAACAAGATCGTGATTCATAAAATTTGAGTCTATGTGGCAAGGTCCTTATATTGTCAAACGAGTGTTGGAGAAGGGAGCTTATGAGTTAGTGGATTATTATGGAATTTCTTTGAGTGAGCCTAGGAATGGGATTTACTTGAAGAAGTACTATGCTTAGGACATATTTGCATGAGTTCTTATATTTTTATTGTATCATAATTTTATGTGCTTTTTCATTATTTGGTTTCAACCCCTAGTTGCTTACCTTGCATCATGCTTAGTTTCCAGATGTCGGTGTATTTGCTACCCTACATTGGCTTCGCCGATGGCACTAGTCATAGTACTTAGAACTTAGAATCTGTTGCTTGGGCAATATATTCACCTACGAACGAGTTAATCAGTCTACATGGTGTTTGCCTCAGTCGTGAAACTAACAATATCACAGAATACAGTGATGTCATCGAATTGTTAACTGATGTTGTTTCATGTGGGATCCTTCATCTAGTTGTACGAATTGATTCAAATTTAATAGTACTACAGTTAAGTAATGTCTATGATATCTGAAGTCCTACTTTGTTGAGGGTATATTTGCGAATTCACCTCTTGGAATGTTATTTTGATTACATTGAATATCAGTATCTTCCTAGATGTCTAAATACATTAACAGTTGCACTAGCTAATTATGTGTTAGACAGACATTTGAGACACATGTAAATCCAACCACAATCCACATTAAAGAAAGTAAGCCAGTAAAAGACTCATGTATATATAACGATAAAAGTGTTTTATAAAAAAGGTTTTTTCGTTCAAATACCAAAAATATCAAAATGAGAAGCACTTGGATTCATATACAAAATAACATCAAGGATGTTGCTCATGGTAGCACACTACTTCCTATGCTACCCTAAGAAGTAGTCGACTAAGAGAACTAGATACACCCATAGTATGGCATTGATGATGTCTCAGAATCTCATCGACAGAGATGTCTGGGATATATGTTGTCAATCTCTCCAGGTTCTGCTCGACCACCTCATAATCACCAACATCCCATCCTTCTACCATGGTTGTTTCCCCTCATCTCTGACTAGGGGATGTATTCGGAGGCCAATGTGGCCCTACATCTGCATTGTCAAAAAGTTTGATTATTCATTATATTGAAAGGATAAAAAACATTTTATATTTCAAAATTCACAAAACATCATTAAAACAAAATGTATTTCTTACCTAAGTCTCCCCACTAAAATCCCTCAGGTAGAACCAAGTATGGTTCACCTCTGAAATCCAACCTGACATATGCGTAATCGTCTATCATCAGAAGTTGAGGCCTGAATCAATCAAAAAATACATCATTATACTTCACGATGGGGTCGGCCACATGCCAAGCCATGAGGTTGCACCACCTCTTCATCCTTGGATTTCATGGGGCCGATATGCCCCACTCTACTTGTAAACGTAAATGGGGGACCCTCTCTAGGAATAAAGACACTAAGATATACCCATATCCAAATTGTTTCAGGTCCCCTTTCTTGCATTTTTTTAGTTGTTTCTTCATGCTACGAAGAACTCTGTCTCTCCAGTTAAAAACCCAAGGCTCCATGCACTCCACTCTATATTGAAAGAAAATTTGGATGGCCATGTGAGGAGATATACTCCCCTCCATAAGTGCAATGGTAAAAATAATAGTTTGGAAGGGTAAATCCCAGACACCCCTGATAGCAACTTTTCCCTTACGTCTCTCTACCTCGGGATCACATTATCAATGGAGATACTCACTCATTGGTAGACCACCACCTCTGCCTCTTGTCAAAGTCACATGATATCCATGACGAGATAACCTTGTCAAGAAATAGATATCCTTGATGTCTAAGGACAGTACATGGGGACCCACATGTGGACTAGATACTCCAGTAACCTCAGTTGGGCCCTCATGTCCTGGATTTTAAATAATTTCAGTAACCCACACCGTCAGAGGGAATTTACAGTGCCTGGGTTGTTCAAAGAAATGTAATAATCATATTCATGTTCCCTCTCCCTCCACTCCATCATTTTGATGATCAAAAACCTACATTGGGACAATAAAGGGAAATTAGCATCCTCATTTGCTACTTTGGAAGGTTTTAATTGGCTAAACACATGTGAAGAAATTTTGATTTTCGACCGTCACAGGTGGAGTATTACACACAATGCAGTGTTTCTGCAGGTCTCGATACAGGTCACCTACGGCGGCCCCAACACACACCTATCGGCCTAAAACTTAACTCAAAAACCTTTTTAAACTGATAAAAATGAAATTTAATCCATTGAAGGGAAAGAGGACAAGGAGATTACTGTTTTGACCGAAGATATTCATTGAATGGTAACCCATACCTCCTGCAATCGAAAACCAATGTCTGAGGTAAAAATAGGGTTTCTAGGCAAGTTTTGGGTAAAATGCAAATGAAATAGTAAAAAAAATATTTTACCTATATTTATTTCATTTTTTACTTTTTCTATTAATATTTCATATTATTTTATGCATTTTATCCAAAACCTAAAGGTCTAATGGTCTCATGAGTATTTTGTTTTCTCGCAGGTAAAAGAACTACAATCCTGAACAATGAAATACAAATATTTTTCTTGATTTGTTTTTTTGCTTGTCATGTATAAGTACTTTTTAAGGTTTTTCCGAAAAACCTCGAGCCTAGTCTTTGTTCGTTCTCATGTTCAAAAATTGATGAGAACGCAACCAAGTATACTTTTGTCATATTTTCGTACTTGTCATGGTAACACGAAAAAAAATTGAAACTCATAGAGTATTCTTTAATCTATTTTCACGCTCCATAAAAACAAAAAGATTGTTGAGCGACCTTGTTCTTTTCACGCACGTAAACATATTTGAAGAAAACATTTGATGGGCAATATTTTATCACTTTTTCGGTCTCATCGAACTACTTTACAAAAAGGGAACTGAGAGAGTTCTCTTTAAGCGTTTTTTAGACTCTCTAAACATGAAAAACCCTGAGTTTTCTATCTTTGGACTCGTTAAACAAACATCGATAGACAAATATGGGACCGAACCACTCCTTCTTAGGGTTCGTTAAACATACTCCGAGGGACCTGTCCGAAAAATGAGCTTACATCAACAAGCATATGTTATCCTCCTCAAGATTGTGTAAAAATAAAGAGGTACTCACCAAAAATGGTGGGGGAAATTTGGGAAAGAAATGTGTCTCTGTATTTGTGTTAGTGGTAGTAATAGTCTCTCTTGAACATGTCACCCTCTTCATCATTGAACTTGGGTTGGACAATTCATTTTTCTCTCGTATGAACTTCTGCAATTTCATATCTTGGGTCATCTTTGAGTCAATTCTGCCAAGACCATTGTTGTGTCATTCTTATGTTCAAGAGAATTCCAACCTTGTAGAAGCCTTCTATTGAGTCGGCCATCTATAGTTATCAATTCTTACCGTTTTGGCCTTCCCTGTGTCAGTTTCAAATCATTTTCATACTTTAATCTACCCTAAATCTGTTACTTATTTTGCATCATTGATGGGGGATACATCAAGGCCCTCCTGTGACGATTATTTTCCTATCGAATTCAACTCATCATCTGGGAACAAGACCTAGAAATCATTTAGTACCTTAGAGCCTACATGCCTCAATGGTAGGTTTCTTCACTTTTGAAAGTGGATTCACATCATTGGTCCTTGATCGAGAGATTCCATCGAGTGTTCGAATTCAACTCATTTTTTTCACATTCGATGGATTGTACAAAGGTACCTTGGAAGTCATTGACATCAATGGTGATTTCCCTCGCACTTGTTAATGATTTTCATCAATGACCGGTAATCAAGTTGTTTCTACCATGTTTGAATTCAACACTTGTAATCATATGGCTAGTTTCGTACTTATGGATGAAGGGATTGAACACTTTGTATCTCCTCATATTGGTCCAAGTTGTGATGGAATATTTATGATTTTTATTGACACATAGATCCAATTTGTATATATCATGGCTATGTCCAAATTTGTGTTTTCTAGAGCATAGATCCAAAGTGTATTCATGGTGTCTATGTAGAATCTTGGTGACATGGATCCAGAGTGTATAATCGGTGGCCATGACTGACATTTATGGTTTAGATCATTTGTATTCTGAGCATGGGAATGCCTACCTCAGAAATGGTATGATGTTATGAAGATGCTTGATTGTTTGCAGGTTCCCGATTGGTGCGCTCCTTGTTTCTGACACATACACATGTTCTACAAAGTATTTCAGCTATCACAAATTCCAAACTCATACTTTGGGGGGAATTTTGTTACACATTATTTTGGTCACCCTGGTGATGTGTCTACAAGCATGTATTTATCTCTCAAAAGGATCTTTCCCATGAGAAAAGTAACTGGTTTCCTGCTCTACAAGACTTGTTTTTAGAAGGATGTCACATGATAGTAGTATTACACAATGCGGAAATGCCTGATTTCTGTAGACTACTCTAAAATTAGATTGCGGAGTTTTTGTAGGCTGCTATATAGACATGGTGCGATGGCGTTCTAAAAATGAGAAAAATGAAGATGTTCACGAAATTTCTAGAAGGAATCTTCTAGAATATGAGGTGGCATCCATATGGTTGAGATCCCACTCATATCTCTAATTTGGTGGGATCATAATGATCTCTTTAACCACCTCTCTTTCTCCTATATAATGATGGATTTCTCATGGAAAAGGTTAAGAAAAAGAATTAAGCAAGAGCAAGTAGGGAATGATTAAGGTTGAATAGGTTGTGAATTGTGTGAGGTACTCTACATCCGATGCTTGAAGGATTCATATTGGCCTATTAATTTATTGTGGAACATCTTCATGCAAGCTTGGAGCAAGTGTGTGTGTCAAGAGCAAGAGCCACCGAAAGGGAATTTAGCAACATCAAGGTTGTTTGGTTGTAACTTCCACTTTTGCTTAATATAATATAGTGGCATGTTTCTTTCCCATAAAATCATTCTTATTTTATTGCATGACTCCTTGATCACATGCATAGGTTATCATTGAATATATTATTGTTGCTTTCACTTTGGTTGGTTTTTGTTTCATTGTAGGATCAATATCACAAGAGCACCGAAGCGAAGCGGGGACAACAAATACATAAGGAAGAGATACTCAAAAGTATGTCACTCATCCTTTCTTTGATAATAGATTCAATGATTAGAGCTTAGGGAAAACACCATGCCCTGTCTTGTTCTGTTCTAGATCTAGGTGGATCTAGGGAGATCAATTTATGTTCACATTTACCGATATTATCCAATAAAAATGGGTTGTGTGGACACACCTGGAGGTTATAGAGGAAGCATAGGGGAATCAACCCCATGTCACACAAGTATGAGAACCGCCCGTTGTTGATTCCACCAATACAAAAAAATAAAAATAAAAAACTAAAGTTATTGTATAAATAGAAAGCAAGAGAATCTATTGCACCTATCTAAGCTAGATACTAATAATTTTGGAGGAAAATCCTAACTATTAAAACCAAAGAAAACAATTTATTGAGGGATTAGAATTACTACCTTAAAAATATTTAAGATTGATCCCCTAATGTTTTGGACTGTTGGAATATTGTTTGATACTGAGATGGGGGTGAATCAATATTATCCTTTTTCCACAATTTAAAATTACTTCATTATTAATTTTATCAAATAAAAAAAAATGATCAATACAAAGGTATAGTACACATTTTTTTTACGTGCAAAACTCAAAATAAACAAATGTTCTTCTTATTTTTAATAAATATTACATTCAATTTATGAGCTCCAACTCAAAGGAAACGCCAATTCATTGTTTTACTAGCACCAACTAGAAGGAGGTTGCAACCCCTTTGGATTTTACCAGCACCGACTAGAAGGAAGAACCAACTCCCTAGTTTCTTCAGTTATAACTGAATATATATTGCAACACTGTTAAGAAACAAATATCAATATAGCATAGAAAATCCTCAGAAAAAGTACTCAATGCCTTGAAAAAGAGAGAATTTCAGATAATACGCCTCTTCGAGGGGGCAACCTCCTTTTACCCCACTTAAATGTTCAAGTACAAGATGATTCAAAATGAAAATGTCTCCTTGGTATATATAGGAGACTAGGA
>JZKD02S0035828.1:368251-384348 GCA_000966675.3 Picea glauca
GGTGGCATGTTGGCCAAGTATCACTTTTGAACCTTGATTTTGAGGTGGTTCTGCTAGACAATATTTCTTCTGTTGTATCTCCCAAGTTTCGGACCTTCTGGGTATGAAACTTTCTCTTATGCATTTCTATGATATTTCTTCTCTGCAATGCCACAGGTCTGATTAAAACTAGATGTGCCAAGTGGAATTTACGGTAACTTCCCCACAACTTTCTAATTTTTGGCCTTTCCAGGAGATCTCACTTGTATAGTGTGCCTTGCACAAACTAATTGATATAAAATTCTGAAACTTGCACCCAAAATACTATAGACTGTCCACGATTCAATGCAATTAGTCCCATGCAATTTGAATACTCTAGGAAGAAGTTATGATTGTTTTACCTGGAACACCTTCTTGAGACTAGTCAATAGGACTAGTCAGATACCCTATCTTACACAGGGTGTATCTACAAATTTAAGATGACCCAGAATCTGAAATTTTTACCACCGATACCTTACTCATTTCTGTAAGTATCCTCCAAATATCAAGGTCTGAAACTTTACAGAAAATATTTTATAGCAAAAATTCCACAATGACTCAGTTAAGGACGATTCCAAAACCCTATCTTGTACAGGTTGTATCTCTGAAAGTATAAGGCCTCAGGATCGGAATTTTGAACCCAATGTACCTTGATCCATCTACTAAATATATTCCAAGCCATTCCTTTTGAAACATTGTAGAAAAATAGTTATAGCAAAAATTCCAAGGTGTCTCAAATGTAGTAGCGAAACCCCAAGACCTTGAGCTCTGATACCATATGTTAAGAACCAAATATCAATATAGCATAGAAAATCCTCAGAAAAAGTAATCAATGCCTTGAAAAAGAGATCATTTCAGATAATAAGCCTCTTCAAGGGGGAAACCTCCTTTTATCCCACTTAAGTGTTCAAGTACAAGATGATTCAAAATGAAAATGTCTCCTTGGTATATATAGGAGACTAGGAGGTATAATTACAACTAATGGCCTAAATCTGACATAAATAAAATAAAATTACTAATCTAATATGCCCCAATTAAGGGGTAATAAGCCAATATTAGGGCTTAACAAACACCTTGGTTTACCAGCTTCAACTGGAAGGAGGCTACAACCTCCTTCACAGGATCCAAATTTCCCTAGCACCACCCAACCTCCCCTTTTATGATAAGTACTTCAATCTTCAAATATTCATAATCTTCTTTGTCCTCAGTTGCATATCTTCATTTACTTCTTGTTCTATGACAGTGTTATTGATATTTAGATTTCAAGCCCAAAGACACACCCTCTTTCAACAAGAATTTTTGTTTATATAGTCTTTCAATGGTCATGTACAACTGAACAATTGCACCTCTTCAATATAGGAATGTATCTCTTCATTATAAGTATGTTCCTTTTCAATATAAGATATTAATCATATTATTTTGATTAATACAATGTCAATGAACCATTGTTCCTTTTAGATCATTTAGTCACATTTTCAATTGGGTCAATAGATTTTGACTATCATGACTTAATTCACTTTTTACCTTACCACAGGTGAATACCACCATGGTTTACAAATACCATGTGCGCTTTCACTTTTACCCTTTTTCTTTAACTCCACTTTCACTTTTACTTTTTTCTTTAATCCAATTTAACTTTTACCTTTTTCTTTATTCCACTTTCATATTTACTCCTCTTTTACGTAAACTCCACTTTCACCTAAATTTTCAACTTTCGTTATTTATTAAATTCATATTTATATTTAATCCACTTTCATTTCCACTTTTGCGTAAACTATGTTTCCACTTAACTTTTCCACTTTTGTCTTTATTAAAGTGATACCAAGGTCACATTTATATTTAATCACTTACTAACCTTTGACATATATTTGATCACTTACTAACATTTGACATCAATGCAAATTTATTCAAGAATTGACTTCCTGAGTGTATCTAACCATTGGTGGTTGCTGAAAATTGTTTGGGTTTCAAGGGTCATCCAACTTCAACCTAGAAAGAATGATGACCAAAACTTGCTACAAAATATTGACTACATTTTTTATCTGACAGACTCTAGGGTTTTCATTGTTGCATCAATACATTTCCTTTTTACTACAGTATGAAATTATAGTGCACGAGGAAGTATTCAAGAGGGTGAATCACCAGTATTCGTTATGTTCATCATGATCCTGTCTCAAAATAATATAAAGTCACTAGGACAACTCGACTCGACCAATGTAGTAATTGAAATTGTCTCATTCCTTCATTTTCATTCTTTCATTCTTTCAAAGCACTCGACCAGGCGATCCCCTGTATTTTGGTAGCCCATTTCATTCCTGTAACTTGGTATTCCTGTAGATTTTACTGAAGTTCCATGTCATACTCCACTATGGTACTTCTTGTCTTCATGTTAACATCAATGCCAACATGATATTTCCATCAATATCCCCCTTTGGCATTAATAACAACATATCGTCAAACAAAATGTTCCTCTAACAATGAGTAATTGTTTTACCCTTATTTTCTCGCCCTTTGACATCAATGTCAAGGCCTTTGATACCAGAATGAGGTTCATCACCAATTGTTTGTTTCCCATCCTTTTTTTGTTTTTGAGTGACAGTACTTGTCATTTTTTTTTCTTGCTCCCTCTGTCATCATGAATCTTTTTTTTTTGTAAGGATATTACTCCTAGAATTTTCCTTAGATGTTCAAATGCTTCTTTAGGAAGGGTTTAGTGAATATGTCTGCTATATTCTCCTTTGAACCAACATACTCCAATCTAACTTTTTTTGTCCCTAACTTGTGCTCTCAAGAAATGATACTTTATGGGTATATGTTTGGTGTTTTCATGCATGACTGGATTCTTGGATATGTTGATGGAACTTCTATTGTCACAATACATAGGTATCGACTGATTACATTCAATTTTAATATCCTCAAATGTTTGTATCTGTTATCACATATAGCCTTAAAGGGAAGTAGGTCGTCCAAGTATGTGGTCTGCATAGGAAGTGTCCAAGCGCAACATTCAAAAGCAGTCCATTTCGGGCTGAAATACAAGCAACGAGCGGGTTCATTTTTCAACAGTGGAGATCCCATGAATAGTTCATATCAATGGCTCTCGAGTGATCAGGATTTCAATGTAGCACAAGGATTAATGGCTAGATAGAGGAGCCAAAGTCCCAAAGTAAACCTGAGTCATTGAAGGATGAGAACACGCTGCAACATATCTCACACATAGAAATATTTACTTTGGAGGATTACGCTAGAAAAAAGAAGAAAACTCCCAAAGTAAATCTCGTCCATCCAAATCTAGAGGACACGTGGAGGCGGATCCCTCACTTTGGAAGATTTACTTCGAAGGATTGTAAGAGATGTGCATTGAAAATTTTTGAAGATCTAAAGCCCGAACTCTCGAAATAAATCTTAGTCATCCAAAACAAGAGGCCACATGTCACCAGATATTTCACTTCTAGAATTCGACACTTTGAAATATTTTAAGAGCTGTGGGTTGAAAATTCCCGAAGAGTCGAAACTTGAACTCTCAAAATAAATCTTGATTGTCCAAAACAAGAGGCCACATGTCACCAGATATTTCACTTCGAGAATTCAACACTTTGGAAGATTGTAAGAGCTATGCATTGAAAAGGCTTGAAGCCCAAACTCCTGAAGTAATTGTGAGCCTTCGATCTTTGCAACAAGAAGTAGGGTCCATCCAAGAGCGGTGTGTGGAAAAAAAGTATAGCTTTCCCAGATTGTAGATCATGATTAGATCAACAGCTCGCGTGTATTCAACATATCAAAGTTGCGCAAGGATTAGTGGCTAGGAAGAATCCCTAGAGTTGTAGATCAATCACCACGCATCCTTCTCCATTGGATGATCATGATTTACTTCAGAGCATCCGGATTTTTTTCCTTCGGGAGTTTCTGCTTCCCCTTTCCCATTTTCCTACGAAGTGATTTATGTCAAAGTCCATAGATCTATGCCATGTGTTATCCTTAGATCAATAGTCATGGTTCATTTCCAAGATTCAACATTCATTTCAGGCCATCACGTCAGATCATCCTCCAGAAAGTGTTCTTATTCAAGTGTCAAGATTAGCACCATTTACATGTGTAGTTTTAATGGATCCTAGAATTGGTGGGTAGATAAACTTTAGCGATGGTTTTAAATTTAGAAGGTGTGCCTAGATTGTAGATCATGACTAGATCAATGACCGCGATCTATTGTAGGGATGCAACATGCTCGAATGATAAAATTTTGGAGCAGTCCTACAATCGAAACCGTGGTATAGTAAAAGAGCTATGTGGCGAAAGATGGTGAATTGAGGGCCCAAAAGTGTGAATCCAAACCGCCTTTGATGGCCCCGCAATAATGTGCTTATAAATGTCAAATACAATAGCAGTGTGTGGCCACCCCCTAGGCATTAAGCCTCGTTGTGATCCTAAGAGAAAGCAGTTAATGAAAAAGGACTGGTGGTTGACACCTCGACTCACTCAATAATTAGAAAGCATGGAGGGTATGGTCATAGAGACAGAAGACTGTCAGCCTAAGGTACCCCTATGGATGGATTTTCCTACAGGCCCATGTTGATCTGAGTTTGTGTTTGACAGGTGGATACATGCATAGTCTGACATAAGATGGCGCAGACAAAAGGATTTGAATAGGATGCCAGATCACACTCCTAGAAGTTGTGGGTTGATCTGAGTATAAGTAGATTAGTTCAATATTTTGTTAAATGGGTCAAATGGTTGAGAAGAGCTCCTTATTGTGTAATTTTTTATGCTGTAACTATTCTATGGTTATGTATCAAATTTGAGACTTTCCCATTAATAGAAGTAAACTTATTTCATCTCTTTGTTTAAATTGTTCTTAAACACTCATGTATGTAGGATCTAGTCGAGGGTTTTGGTTCTATTGTAATATAGGTTTGATTACATTAGTGTTGTGACCAGTTTTAGTCAGCTTCATTGTTACCTTATTTCCCCTTATGTTGAAAGGCCCGGGCATGGACAATCTAGTCGAGTTGTTGTAGTTGCATGATAATATAGGTTTGATTATTATGTTGTTGTGACATATTTCAATGTCTGAAACTTGAGTTCAAGAGTGCTCTTGAGCCTAAGTTTTTATTCATCAAGCTGGTTGAAAGTTGGATGCCCATAGCAGTCTTGTTCACCTCTCTCACTAAGTCTTCCTTCTACTAAAATTTAAACTCAAATAACTAACTAAAGTTAATGAGACCCTCACTTCTCTGTGCATTGCTTGTCCAGTTTCTGTGTTAAAATTATTCTTATACTGAGTTTCATCCATTTGACCACCACTCATAAAACCAACATCCACCAAATATTCTGATGGGTACTGATCTTACCCTCTTGCAGTTAGAGGGTGACTCTCAGTGATAACATTAATGGCGTCATTGTTGGGGATGAAAGTTAAGATATATTCCCTGGGAGAATGACAACAAACAGATCAAGTTTTAGATGGTGAACTGATGTTGGACATATTATTATGACTTCTTATATTTCACCATGGCAACTCCATTGTTCGAAAATCTATTGGCGACTCCATTGGTTTGAAATTGACAATATTTTAGCTCAGAGGTATGCTTTTTGTGATTTCTCAAATATAGTCAGTTTTCCACATCCAGTGTCGACTGTAACTAAGTGGGATGATTATCTTTTGAGATTTAGAGGAAGTAGGAATGACCATCCCGGTGAGCACTTATTCAATTTTGATATATGCATGTTCACGAGGATGTCTTGATCAAGATGTTCATATTTTCTTTAGAAGAACATGCTCATGAATGGTATCAATCTCTTCCTACTGCTAGTATCCATTCTTTGAAGGTTTTTCACATTGATTTTAATTCATATTATGATAATATATACTTGGTTGATTTTATTTTTGATAACCGTTGTAAGGAGTTTGAATTCCTCATCCATCAGACAATAGGGTGTTCCTCATGTGATGAGTCTGGTGAAGATCTGATTGAAAGAGAAAGTGATGATAGAAGTGAGTATTTTGCAAATATGGATGAAAACTCTTCTCTTTCTATTTCCTGAGAAGAAGGCCTTTCAGATATGATTGATGATAGTGTTGATGATTTCATATCCATAGATGCATTATATTCTTCCCCTGGTGCACCTTTTGTCCCATATTTAAAAGAAGAAACAGTTGTAGAAGAGGATTCTTCTCTATTCCTTCAAGAGGTTTCCCATTATGTATTTTCACCTATTATTGAAGAGAATAATCAAGAGATTTCTCATTTTTCTTTGCAAGATAAAAGATTTTTGTGCTCACCTATCTTTGATGAGTATTCAGATGAAGAAGAGAAGATCCCTACTTCACATTTTGTTGACTTGGGGAGCATATAGCCTATGTATGATAGCTATGAATCAGATTCTGATGTGGATATGAAGGATTTTCAAGACCATACTATAGATCCATTTACTTTATACATTAAGGAAAAGCATTGTGTGGAAATCAACCATCCTGGGTCCGTAGAATACATTGAGAAGTATGTTAAAGAGAAACAACCATCCATTGAGATTTTTTTCCATCAGCTAACATATGTTATCAGAGAAGGCAAAGGAGAAGTGGATTAGTATCCTACATCAGCCTTTCACCCACCTGTTCTTGCCACAGATATTCAACCATATGTGAGAAACCATAAAGTAGAGCAGGCTTTCTGTTACCAACCTAGTAGGTTTCATCACCTATTTTATGACCCTGTAGGGGAATACATGGAGTTGTTTTTTCTCAATATGTTGAAGCCTCCAAGATTTATCTTACCTTCAGCATTAGGAGGAAATATGAATAATGTAATTAATTTACTGTTACAGTTTCATTATCCTTTGTTGATCAGTGATAGAGTAAGAAAATGTCTCGTTAGGAAGTTACTTGGGTGGTTATGGTGGAAGTTTGCTTTCACCTAACACATTGTAAAAAGTTAGTTAGTATAGGGTTGTACATAAATAAGCTCCTTCTGGAGAATGTGTGTTTGTTTTCTTTTTGTAATTAGAGTAGTGTACATGTCACCCTATTGCCTTCAAAAAATGTATCTGAGCTCAACTCCACAACCCAATAGATAAGGCACTGGAACTACTTGTTCTTTCCAGCTCATAGGGAGCATTCCATCCCCTGTGGAGCCAATGTTATCACATATAGCCATCAAGGGAAACATTTCATCCAAGTCTATGGTCTGCACAGTAAGTGTCCAAGCGAAACATTCAAAAGCAGTCCATTTCGGGCTGAAATACAAGCAGCAGGTGGGTTCATTTTTCAATAGTGGAGATCCCATGAATAGTTCATATCAGCAGCTCTCGGGCGATCATGATTTCAAAGTAGCTGAAGGATTAACGACTACAAAGAGGATTCTAAGTCCCGAAGTAAACCTGAGCCATTGAAGGTTGAGGACACATGTAAACCGATCTCACACTTTGGAGGATTGTGTGAGAAAGAAAATGAAAACTACTGAAGCCCAAACTCTCAAAGTAAATCTCAGCCATCAAAATATAGAGGACACATGGAGGAAGATCCCTCACTTAGGAATATTTTCTTCAGAGGATTGTAAGAGATGTGCATTGAAAAGTCCCAAAGAGTCGAAGGTCAAACTCCTGAAATAAATCTCTGTCCTCCAAAACAAGAGGCCACGTGTCACCAGATATTTCACTTCGGGAATTCGACACTTCAGAATATTGTAAGAGCTGTGCATTGAAAAGTCCCAAAGAGTCGAAGCATAAACTCCTGAAATAAATCTCAGTCATCCAAAACAAGAGGACACGCTTCACTAGATCTTTCACTTCGGGAATTCAACACTTCAAAATATTGTAAGAGATATGCATTCAAAAGACTCGAAGCCAAACTCCCGAATTAATTGTGAGTCGACGACCTTCGCAGCAAGAAGTAGGGTCCATCCAAGAGCGGTGCATGGAAATAAAAGTAGATCTTTTCTAGATCGTAGATTGTGATCATATCAACGACTCACATCTATTCAACATATCAAATTTGCACGAGGATTAGTGGCTAGGAAGAATCCCTAGAGTTGCAGATCAAGCGCCGCGCATCCTTCTCCATCGGAGGATCATGATTTACTTCGAAACTTCAGGAGTTTTTCCTTCGAGAGTTCTTGTTTCCCCTTTCCCATTTTCCTCCGAAGTGATTTCTCCCGAAGTCCACATATCTATGCCATGTGTCCTCCTCATATCAACAATCGTGATTTGTTTCCAAGATTCAACATTCATTTCAGGACACCACGTGATATCATCGTCCAGATAGTGTTCTTATTCAAGAGCCAAGATTAGTGCCATATCCATGCGCAGTTTTAATGGATCCTAGAATTGGTGGGAAGATAAAATTTAGCAGTGGTGCTAAATTTAGCAAGTGTGCCCATATCAAAGATTGCGACAAGATCGATGACCACGTTCCATTGCAAGGACACAACATGCTCGAACGATAAAAATTTTGAGCAGTCCCACAATTGAAACCATGGTATAGTAAAAGATCTACGTGGCGGAAGATGGTGAATTGTGGGCCCAAAAGCAGTGTGAATCCAAACCTCATTTGATGGCCCTATAATCACATGCTTATAAACGTCAAATCCAAGAGAAACGTGTGGCTTCCCCCTAGGAATTAAGTCTCATTGTGATCTTGAGAAAAAGAAGTTAATGAAAAAGGATTGGTGGTTGAAACCTCGACTTACTCAGTAATTAAAAAGTATGGAGGGTCTAGTTGTGGAGACAAAAGACTGTGAGCCCGAGGTACCCCTATGGACGGTTTTTCCTACAGGCCCATGTTGATCTAAGTTTGCTTCTGACAGGAGGATACACACACAGTCTGACAAATGAAGGTGCAGATGAAAGGATTTTAATAGGATGTCAGATCACACTCCTGACAGTTTTGGGCTTATCTTAGTATAAGTAGATCAGTTCAATATTTTTTTAAATGGGTCAAATGGTTGAGAAGATATCCCTACTGTATAATTTTTCATGCCAGAACTGTTCTCTAGTTATGTATCAAATTTGAGACTTTCACATTAATAGAAGTCATCTTCTTTCATCTATTTTTTTAAATTGTGCTTGAACACTAGGGAATGGAGGATCCAGTCGAGGGTTATGGTTCTATTGTAATTTAGGTTTGATTACAGTAGTGATGTGACCAGTTTTAGTCAGCTTCCTTGTTACCTTATTTCCCCTTATGTTGAAAGGCTCGGTCATGGAGGATCCAATTGAGTTGTTGTAGTTGCATGATAATGTAGTTTTGATTATTATGTTGTTGTGACATATTTTAGTGTCTGAAACTTGAGTTCAAGAGTGCTCTTGAGCTTGAGTTTTTATTCATCAAGTTGCTTGAAAGTCATATGCCCATAGAAATATTGTTCACCTCTCTCACTAAGTCTTCCTTCTACTCACATTTAAACTCAAATCACTGACTGAAGTTAATGAGGCCCTCACTTCCCTGTGCATTGCATGTCCAGTTTTTGTGTTAAAATAATTCTTGTACTAAGTTTAGTCCATTTGACCTCCACTCATAAAACCACATCCACCAAATATTTTGATGGGTAATAGGCTTACCCTATTGTAGTCAAAGGGTGACTCTCAGTGCTAATAATATCATCCATAATATTTGAGTGAAACATTCAACAACTGCAATATATTCGACCTCTATTGTAGATAGTGAAATTGATGAGTGTTTTCTACTTGACCATGAGACTAGACATTCCCCTAAGAAAAATGGATTTCCACTAGTGATATTTTTTTCATCCACACTACCAGTCCAATCAACATCTATGCAGGAAATTAGTTCAAATCCTTTATTCCTTGGATACCATAAGCCAAAGTCTGATGTTCCCTTAAGATATCTAAATATTCTCTTGAAAACCATCACATGTGATTCCTTGGGAGATGATTGAAATCTTTCCACCATCTCTATTTCCTACATGATATCAGGTTTGGATGCTATCAAATATAGTAGGCTCCCAACCAAAGATCTGTAGAGAGTTGAATCTATAGAAGGTGACTCATCTTCCTTGTTCAGTTTGCAACTGGTTGCAATTGGAGTGCTAACATGTGCACTTTCATCTCTCAAATCATAGACATTTTGAAACTCTTTTGACATTTCTTGAGAACATTTATAACATGATTCATCATTGTTGTAGCCAAATATGATGTCATCCACATAGAACATTGTCACTAACAAATTGTACTTTTCAATTCTAAGATAGATATTGTTGTTAGACATGCCTCTTTTGAATCCTTGTTTCAACAAGTACATATCCAATCTTGCATACCATGCTCTGGGTGCTTGTTTAAGGCCATAGGGAGCCTTCTTCAATCTATAAAATTGTTCTTCTTTTCCTGGTTATTCAAATCCTTCTGGTTGTTCTGTGTAGACTTCTTCTTTTAGGTCTCCATTTAGAAATGCATACTTTGCATCCATCCGATAGACTTTAAAATTCTTAGAGCATGCGTATGCTAGAAATAATCTGTTGTCTTCCATTCTTGCAACTAGAGCGAAGGTTTCTTCAAAGTCAATCATTTCTACTTGTGCATATCCTTTGCACACTAATCTTTCTTTATTCCTTATAACTTGACCATCTTCATTAAATTTATTTTTTTAAATCTACTTGGTCCCTACCACTTTTTTGTTTTTTGGTTCTTGGGACAAGTTCCCAGGTCTATTTTTCTCTATTTGATCAAGCTCTTCATTCATGGTTTTGATCAATTATTCATATTTGTTGGCCTCTGCAAATGTTCTGGGTTCTATTAGGGATATCAATGCTTGTTCTGATTCATATGTTAGTTTTCTTCTTGTTTCAACTCCAATACTTTTGTTACCAAGGATTTGACTTTTAGGATGATTTCTTTGTATTCTCCTTGGTGGTGCTTTTGTATCTTGTCTTGGTGATTCTTCCTCTTCCTTTTATTCTTCACTTTGTGATTCATCTTCTTGTATTTATTTTATTTCTTCATCATCACCATCTCTTATCCTTTCATCAAATTGTGGATTATCTTGATATTTGATCCCTTTTGTTTTTAGATCATCCACTTTTACATTTTCACTTTGCACAATATTGTGTAGCCTCATATTATAACATATGTAGGCCTTTTTGTTGGATGAGTAACCAAGAAACATGCCTTCATATGATCTGAAATCTATTTTTCCTAGGTTATCATCATCTCTCTTTATGTAGCATTTTCTCCCAAAAAATTTGAAGTGTTTAACCGATGATGGTCTTCCAAACCACATATCATATGGTGTTTTTTGTGTTTAACTCTAATTTGTGCTCTATTAAATATATATACTACTTTTCTCTAATATATATATATATATATATATATATATATATATATATATATATATATATATATATATATATATATATATATATATATATATATTAGTTTGGCTTCATTTAACATGGTTTTGACTACTTCTTGAACAATTCTTTTTTTCCTTTCAGTAACTCCATTTAATTCCATGAAAAGTGTCTTTTAATTCCATGCATTTCACAAAATTCGTTGAACTCATTTGAGGTAAATTCTCCTTCATTTTTGGATCTTATACACTCAATTTTGAGATCAATCTCGTTTTCAACCTATGCTTTAAAGACTTTAAATTTTTGAATGCTTTTGATTTTTCTTTGAGAAAGGATACCCAAGTAATTCTAGTATAGTCATCAATGAATAAAATGAAGTAATGTTCACCTTGTATACTTTTATCCATTGTTGGTCCACAGAGGTTAGTATGAACAAGTTATAATGGTTTTGAAGTGGAGTGGTCCTTTGTCTTAAATATTACTTTTATCTGCTTCCCATGTTGGCAGTGCCTACAAACAAAGTTTGAAGGTTTATAATATTTCGCATGTCTTTCACAGTTTCCTTTCTACTAACTTTTATCAATTTATCGAAGCTTATGTGTCCCATTCTTTTGTGTCATAAACATATTTCATCTATTTGGCCATTGAAACATTTTTCTTCTTCTTCTTTTGTGTTTAAGATATATACATCACTTGATGCCCTTGGTGCAACAACCACTAATTTTCCTAAGTCTTCTTTTCTAATTTCACATTTTTCAGAGTCAAATACGAGAATGTGTCCTTGATCACATGTTTGGCTCACACTAAGGAGATTAGGCTTCAAATTTTCAACTAATAGAACATTTTATGATTTAACTTTGTTATTTCCTAGACTGACTGTACCATTTCAAGTATCTTGGTAGAGACATCATCTCCTAATATAACACTTCATTTTTCTTTCATTTTTAGATTGAGGAATTTGTTTTGATCTCTTGTCATATGCTTTGAACATCCACTATCAACATACCACTGATTTCTTTTATTCTTGGCATAGAAGGCTACCTTACATTTTGTTTCATTTTCTTTTATTTGTTTCTCCTTCCATATCTTATATTTTTCTTCTTGACTGTTGGAAATACTTGTCTTCATGGAATATTTTGATAGTCTACAATTACTAGCTTTATGACCATAATTATTTCATTTGTAGCATTCAATATTGTAATATTGTAATGGAGAAAATGAATTATAGTTTATATTCCTTTGATTTCTACTAGACTTCTTGTTCCTATGGCCATATCCTTGAACACTTTTATGATAGTTCTTTCTATAAAATTTATAGTCTAATTCTTTATGCCCAAAATTATGACAAGAAAATAGTAGCCAAGAAAGAGTTGTTGATACCTTTTTGGGAGAGTTCTTCTTGAAATTGTTTTCCTTCTATATTAATTTTATTTTGAAGAGAGAGCATATTTATTTATATTAGAATCAATCTTTATCTTGTTTTCTCCCTTTTTGAAGGAGCTTTGAAGGAGAACTACATAACTTTTTGAATTTTCACCATTTTTTTGTATTATAGATTTTGAGCCTCTAATAGTTTCCTTGTGATCATAACCGAGTCCAATATTATTACATGATGGTCTTTGACTGTTAAGGATGCCATCCAATATTTTTGAACTACTTCAAAACTTTGAATAGTTAGTGTCTTTCTCAAGTTTTCTTCTTAGAAGAACTATTTCAACCTCTAATTTTTTATAGTTTTTTATAGTTTTGTTCCTTGTCATTAAGTCGTTTACTTAAGACTAGTTCAATTCTTTTAGCTTCTTGTAGTTGAGTTTTCAAATCAATAATGATTTGTTGTGTTTTATTGATGCTTTTTTAAACTTCTTTTTCTCTTGATTTTTTTTCTTCCTTATAATCTAGGGATTGTTCTTTTAATGATTTGTTCTTCCTTCTACATCTTCTCTGTTCTTTGAGAGCACTAATGAATTATCCTTCAACATAAACTTCAAATTATGTATTTTCTTCATTTTCATAATTATTATCTTTAGTGGTGTCAGTTTGAGTTTCTATTCCCATAAATAGAACCTTTGTATAATCATATTCACTCATTTCATATGAACTACTTTCTTCTTTAGAATATTTTTTTTTTCTTTTCTTATAGAATTTCTTTTTGTCTTGGGATTTACCCTTTTTATGTTATTTTTGGTTGTAAGCTTTTTCATTTTCATTATCTTTTTCCTTAGGATAAGGACATTTGGAAGTAAAGTGTCCAATTTTTCCATAGTTGAAGAATTTGAAAGATAACTTCCCTTTGTATTTGCCAGATTCTTTCTTAAGTTTCTTAATGAAGTTTGCTTCTTCCTCATCGGATTTGTCCGAGCTACTTTCATTCGATACATGTTCATAGTTTTTAGTTCCTTTTGAGACTTTGAAATATGTTTTACCTTTTGAAGGTTTTTCTTGTCTTGTTCACATTGCATAGGCTTTCATAATCCCATATAGTTCATCCATTTTGAGTTTGTCAAGATTCTATTGATCTTTTGAGGTAGATACTTTGGGATCATATCTCATTGGGAGTGATCTTAGTACCTTTTGGACTACTATTTTGTCATCTAATTCTTCTCCTACGCCTTTGATTGTGTTGACAATTTCATCTACTCTTAGAAGATACTCTGCAATGTTTTCTTCTTCTTTCATCTTCAAGATTCATAACTGTCCTCTGTACGTTTGAATCTTTTCTTTCTTGAATTTGACATCTCCTTCATAGATGATTTGTATTTTTTTCCCAAATCTGTTTTGTTGATTTACAATGCATGACTTTGACAAATACATTATTTGCTAATCCACACAGAATTGCATTTACAACTCTTGAATTATCATTCCATAGTTTCTTTACAGTTGTGTCTAAAGGAGCAGTTTCTGGTACATCATAACCTTTTAGCACAGATAGCGAAACATCACAACCCAGTGCCATTAGGTAACTTCTCATTCTTATATTCCATAATGCATAATTATCTCCTTTCAATAGTGGAACTTTGTTTGAGGACTTCCATTCTTGTTGATCCATTGTGGTTTCTTAGAATCTTCCTTCTAGTGATTGGACTGTAATGAAGGAACCTACTCTGATACCAATTGTTGGAATATTGTTTGATATTGAGAGGGGGGGCGGGGGGGGTGAATCAATATTATCCTTTTTCCACAATTTAAAGTCACTTCATTATTAATTTTATCAAATCAAAACAAATGATCAATATAAATGTACAATAAACAAAATTTTAATGTGGAAAACCCAAAAGCAACAAATGTTTTTCTTATTTTTAATAAAGATTACATTTAATTTATGATCTCCAACTCAAAGGAAACACCAATTCCCTGTTTTACTATCCCCAACCCCTCTATATTTTACCAACAATGATTGGAAGGAAGCACCAACTCCCTAGTTTCTTCAACTATAACTGAAAATATGTTGCAACACCTTGGTTTACCATCTTCAACTAGAAGGAGGCTACAACCTCCTTTGCAGGCTCCAACCTTCCCTAGCACCACCCAACCTCCCTTTTATGATAAGTACTTCAATATTCAAATCTTCATAATCTTTTTTGTCTTTACCTGCATATCTTCATTTACTTTCTTGGTCTTTCACACTGTTAAGTATCTCTTTATTATAAGTATGTGTCTTTTCAATATAAGATATTAATCGTACTATTTTAATTAATACAATGTCAATAAACCATTGTTCCTTTTAGATCTTTCAATCATGTTTTCAACTGGGTCAATATATTTTGATTATCATGATTTAATTCACTTTTTACCTTACCATAGGTAAATACCACTATAGTTTGCAAATACCATGTGCACATACCATGTTTTCTTTCACTTTTACCCTTTTTATTTAATTCCACTTTCACTTTTACCTTTTTTCCTTAATCCAATTTCACTTTTACCTTTTTCTTTAATCCTATTTCACTTTTACCTTTTTATTTATTCCCCTTTCATATTTACTTCTTTTGTTTCTAATTAAACTCCACTTCCACCTAACTTTTCAACTTTTGTTATTTATTAAAGTCATATTTATATTTAATCCACTTTCATTTCCACTTTTTAGTAAAATCCATTTCCACTTAACTTTTCCACTTTTTTATTTATTAAAGTGATACCAAGGTCACATTTATATCTAATCACTTACTAACCTTTGACATATATTTGATCACTTACTAACCTTTGACATCAATGGCAATTTATTTAACAATTGATTGTTTGAGTGGATATAACCTTTCGTGGTTGCTGAAAATTGTTTGACCAACTTCGGCCTAAAAAGAATGATGACCAAAACTTGCTACGAAATATCAACTATCGTGTTGATCTGACAGACTCAAGGGTTCTCAGTGTTGCATCAACAAATTTCCCTTACTACACTCTGAAATGATAGTGCATGAGAAAGTATTCAAGAGGGAGACTCGACAGTATTCGTTATGTTAATCACGATCTTGTCAGTCACCAAGACAACTCGACTTGACTAGTGTAGTAATTGAAATTGTCTCATTCTTTCATTTTCATTCTTTCAAAGCACTCAATTAGGTGATCCCATATATTTTGATAGTCCACTGCGTTCATGTAACTCAGTATTCATGTAGCTTTTACTATAGTTCCATGTCATACTCCACTATGGTACTACTTGTTTTTATGTCGACATCAATGCCAACACTATATTTATAAGAGAAACAAGAGAATCTTTTGCACCTATCTAAGCTAGATCCTAAGAATTTTGGAGGCAAATCCTAACTCGTAAAACCAAAGAAAACA
>JZKD02S0035840.1:0-11394 GCA_000966675.3 Picea glauca
AAGAAACCCTAAGGCAACTGACCTAACATGATCCATGTAGACCTATTACATTATAAACCCGCGCAAGGGTGCGGTAATCCCGCTTACAAAACTGTGTGTTGGAGCAAAAAATGCCTTGTAGAACCAAAAAGTCTTCGACATGTTTGCATCTGATGATGCATATCTTCATGGTACATGGAGCTGACCCCCTAGTTGAAGAGGCGGTCAACACTATCATTTCAACCAATCGCCTAAGTGTTTTGAAGTATTGGTTTCTTATATCCATCTTACCAAATCCTAGGGTTGTTTGGCAACTCACTAACAGCTCTACTCCCTCGTATTTATAGCCCGATCATCCCCCCTTGGGCCAATCTGCGTACCAGTCATTGTTGCAAGGTTGACAAAGTCTGGAGCAAGGGTTTCCTATTCAACATCAACTCAGGTATCAAACCTTATCTCTTTCTCCTCAAACAACCTCACTTTTTCTTTCATCGATGCCTATACATTTTTGGTCCTACCCTTGTCCCTTCCACTATCAAATCTACAGGCATACAAAGGTATTTTCGCTGGTCTAAATCATCAACCAAGGCAGTGTTCGCTAATATCCTCACATCATTGATAAGATCTATGCATGCCTTCTTTGTCTCCCTTCTAACGATCTACCCAGGCCTCATATCATTTGTCATCATGCTGATCAAGTGAACCGAAATCTGAATCTTCATCTACAGTTAAGGGTTTGTGGGTTTATGTTGTCTCTGTGGAAAATTTAGGGATTGATATGTTCCCAGTGCTAAGTGACAAGACCTTTGAAAGATTGGCTCCTAAATCTTTGCATCTTTTTTGCATCTAAGGGATGATTTGTAGATCAATTTTACAATCAGACGTTCCTTTCTATATTACATTTGTTTGATAAATCCGATCATTCTAAATCAATATTTTTTGTATGTAAGTTTGGTTTGGGTACTATAATATGTGTGGCAAGCATACACGTCTTTGATTGCCGGTATATTCTTGGTGTCTCTTCAATGATTTGATCTTGAAATTGTGTTTAAACACCGGCCATGTAGAGTTACTACAACATTGATTCATTTGTTGCTAAGTGATACAAATTCTTTGCATCTGCGTACTGGAAACTATTCATTTGTTGGTATTTGCTATGGTAGTTGTTCCATTCACAGTATACTTGTCTTGTGTTGCAATATGAAAACATATACTGTACTAGGTTATGCATTGACGACTTTGTTACAACAGTATCTTACATTGCATTCTAAACATATAAACTGTGATAGAACGTTGTTCACTCAAAGTTGTTGTTTGTGTTCAAGTTGGTATAACATCTATGTTTGATTTAAACACTGCAATTATGTTATGCACGTGCATTGCATTTAAACTTTTGAAACTGAAATGTACACCGAATACTTGCTACAACAGTAAGACACAGTTGTTATGACGGTACATTTCTTGAACATATTTTGTGATTGATACATACACCATTGAATTTTGAATACCTTGCCATTATTGGTTATGCATTGCCTCTGAATGTTTACGATAAATAGTTTACAATTGGAATACTCTAGCAAGTGAAATTTGATTCAAATATTGCAAACGTCTCACTTCGAGTATTATTGGTTGTTAGAGGCTCATTTACAAACAAACCCTTATCCGTAGGCATTTGTCTTCTCCATCGTACTTTGAAGCCATCCTTTTAAAAGTCAACCAAAGTCAACTTACTCCTTGCCCATACCCTCCTTATTCACAGTGATAAGATTTGGTTGTCCATATAGGAAATCCCTCCTTAGGTTACAGACCCTAGCCTAGAAGACTAGAAGAAAGGTTGTTGAGGTGACAGTTGGCATCTTGCTTGTTTTGTTGCCCCAAGATCCCCCTCACAGAGCGGGACTTTCCCTCGACGTGAGTTTGATCAACAACAGGTGGGTGGATATTGTCACACAAGGAAAAATAGAAAGGCAACAACAACAACAACAAAAATAATAATAATCTAATTTTAAGGTCACAGACAAACCATACACCAAATCGGTGTATGATACCCCCTTGTTTGTGGGACAAGGGACCCCATCCGCGCAACGACTTGACTGTTGAAGTCTACGGAAGTATACATACCCTACCCCCCTTTGGATTTGAACTTGTGACCTCTTAGCAGGAAACACATGTTCTTAAGCAAGTAGAGGAAGGATATTATCACAATGAACACATATGTATACTATATTATACATTAATTTTTTGTACAAGTACAAAATAAGTGGAGGCTCACTAGAGATTCTTTGGTTCTCTTTTGAACTTGCCATGATCATGTACTCTAAAGGTGGGATACATCTATATAAACCTAGAAAATCTTCAGCCTTAATATTCTTTCATATTAATGAAAGACTCAAAAAACTACAAATTAGTAGCATTTTCTTCTCTATCCAATATGGAAATGGTAAAAAAAAAGTCGATCGCACAACATTCACATTCAAATTTTCCAACGTAAGCATCCCTACACGTGCAAAGAAACCAATACACTTTTGGAACAAGATTTCTAAATTCCTTTCCATCCTGAGCAGTGTTTTAAAAAACAGTCTGAGTCAACACAGACTCGGTCAACTCGGCCGAGTTGACTAGCAATCATACCAACTTGGCCTCTTGCTCAGTTTGAAGGGCCAATTTGGTACCAAACCGACCAAGTCAAAGCATGAATAAACAAATTCGGTACCAAACCAACCCTACTTGATCGAGTCTCTACCTACCCATCCAAGTAGCTAATGGACCCCATCTTGGCAGATGAGGCATGCAAAATTCATTTTTTTTATAAACAGAACAAAAAACCTAAATCCTAAACCTACCAAAATTCCATAAAGACGCCACCCACCTCCCTCTATTTGCCTCACACCTCCTTCATTGAGCATTTGTAAGTATTAGGAGTTTTGAAACAACGTTGAAGTCTTGAAGAGTAGTGATTTAGATTGATCTTGGAGCTCGTTTGGAAATTATCTTGGGTTGTTTGCCATGTATTTGGCACCATATTGAGGATAATATAGCCCATCTCTAAGCTTGGAGGAGTTGTAGACCAGATTCTTGTGCCCACTACCCATCTTTCTCATTCCTAGGTATGCTTTTTCTCTCTTTAAATTGCAAATCTGAAATCTGTCCCTATTTTTTCTCTCCTTAAAGTGTAGATCTCGTCTTCGTGCAATACAACTTCCAACGAACGCACTGTTATCCCCCATTTCTAGGGATAACTAAGGAGATGATGTTTCGAGGCTCTCAGGTTGCAAACATGGAGTACCGAGAGGCAGCCTAACACACAAAGCCCTTCATTCACCACACATCACCTTTGATTGATGACAGCAACGTCCACCACACCTGACCTGGATCACAAAGGACAACGGGTCATGTTCCATGAGGTAACAAGTCTGGTATTGTGGTAAGTGTCATTCTAATAAATCAAGCATTTTAATATGTTGCAAATGTTGATATTATGGTAGCTGCGGGAGGTATTAACCTCTACGTGTAACCTTGACGAGACTAGAATATTCCGAGAAGCAAGAGAAACCCTAAAACGTTGGATAAAAACTCTAGAAGACAAGTCGACTCAAGAGATTAATTAATATTGAGTTATTACTCTCCAGGAAGAGAAGTCTGCCCAGTCAAGTGAGTTAGAGCACTATAAATAAGAGGATGCTAGAGCTCATTTGTCATTCACACACTCACAACTGCATAAGGACAAGAAGTGCGCATGATTGGAGGACAGCTCCAGCTGCAGCAGTGGTGACTTGGTCTCTTGGTTATGGTTTGGACTTTCTGCTTGGTCTTTGGTTATTCTTGCTTGGTGCGCTAGCCTTGGAGAAAGGTGTGCTACCTTAGTTGGCTATTGGATTGCTTCCAAAATTATTCTGTCTGTCAAGGTTAAGGTGCTCGAGGGTGACCTTTGTGCCTATGGTTGGTTAACAATATTGCTATATTGTCTATGGTGAAACGAGCACACCCTATTTTTTCTAACAGGTTATGGGCCCACACTATCTTCGGGCATTCTAACCGTTGGAAGATAGATTGTGAGGATTTGCTCAGTGGCAATTACAGTTGCAGTCAAAGTTTTGTTGCAGCACCGAAACCCTAACCCTCTTGTTGAGGCACCTTAAGTGAAAAGCTTGACCTAATTCCTAGATAGCCTAGTTCTCCCTAGCCTAGCACACCTCCTGGTACTCTCAGCAAGCCAAGGCGTCAAGTTTGAGTTTTTGGTCAAAGTCAAAGGTTGACCAAGTCAATCCAGTCATGACTTAATCTATGAAGTCAGAAAGCAAGTTAGAAGGGTCTTCTAACTTTAGAGCATGGAAGACAAGGATTAACCTCATACTTTCCAAGAATAAAGTGTTGGATATCGTGAAAGGGAAGACCATGGAACCACAGTTTGAAGCACGAAAAGATAAGGAACCCCAGAACGTTGCAATTATAGAGAAGTTCAAGGACAATGACATTAATGCTATGAGCATCATAGTGGACTCTATAAAGGACCATTTGATACCCTACATTTCTCATCTTGACTCATCTAAGAAGATGTACGATGCCCTAACTAACCTCTTATCAGTCAGAAATATTGGACAAGTGATGAGGCTGAAGAATGAGCTCCATGACATGAAAATGAATGATGATGACAGTGTAACATCATACCTTGTAAGAATCTCTCAGCTAAGAGATCAACTACAAGCCATTGAAGAAATCATTTCAGAAAAGGAACTAGTAAATATAGTACTCAATGGCCTTCCCAAAACATGGGATGCATTTTCCGCAAGCATAAACACAAGAACGGAGTATCCTACATTTGAAGAGATTTGGACTTGCTATGCACAAGAAGAATCAAGGATAAGCGCAAAAGAGAAATCCCAAAAGAAATATGATGATCAAGCCTTCACAGCAAAGTTCAAGAACTTCAAGAATAAGAAGAAGTTTGACTCAAGGAAGAAACCAAATCAAGAAAAGAATATGTCAAAAATACAATGCTTCAACTGTCGAAAATATGGTCACTACAGAAACCACCGTCCTGAGTTAAAGAAATGGAAGGAAACACACAAAGCAACAATTGTCGAAGAAAGGGAACCCTCAAAGAAAGCCAAGTAGGATAAAGCAAAATTCTTCTTCTAATCAAGGTAACAATATTTTTCTGTAACATACTTCTCGTACACACCATGTTTACATAGTTCCTGTACATATCAAGTGTATCTATTTCTTAGAAGATAAGATGGTCAGTGAAACAATACCTATGGAAGAATAACAAGATAAGGATTGCTATTACGATGACTACAAGTCAAGTAATGTACATGAAAAAGATGAAGTGAATTGACAATCTTTAGTGACAAATTCTTGAGGAACCTATTATAGAAGAAACAACTGCCAGATAGGCCAAAATCAGAATCAAACTTGAAGAGACCCAGAAGGAGTCAAACCATAAAGAAGTCAGTAATCAAGAGGAAATTAGAATAAGACTTGTGACACTTTGCAAAAGGATATAAGAATGCAGACGGAAGCATGGACTCTCTTAGATGGAGGGAGACGATTGAAGAATTCTAAAAGAAGAGCATACATTCATGCACGAAGCCAAGATTAGGAGGGAGCTAATCCTAAATGATATGATCCATTAAAGAATCCGTGAAGATTATAAAATATCTGTCCATGTTCCCCATTGAAAGTAGCAGCCATGATAAGCAACACGTGTTCAGTTTGACTCTAGAAGAAGTCTTCTTCGAAAAGAATCCTTAAGTATCCTTGGTTGTCCATCTACATCTATGTTCCTATGATGAAAACAAGAAGTTGGAATCTTCAGGAAGGAAGGGCATGGAATCTATAGAAGACTCCATGGACCCCAAAATTAAAGAGAAACCTGAGGAAGTACATGAAGTTTCCAAGAAAAAAAGAAAAACCAAAACAACCAGTTATTATACCGAAAATCATAAGACTACCAACATGGTTTGAACCCACTAGAAACAATCAAGCAGAAGGAATATAAGTTGTGATGAAGAACAATGTATGTAAGAAATTGTGAAAAAGACTTATGAATGGAAGCATTGCGAGATTCAAAACTAGAGGTTCTTCCAGAAGGAGGGAGAAGAGTATGACGACACCTTGTTCCAGTAAACCAAATATACCTCTATCTGAGTTATTATATCTCTTGCAGTATCCATGGATTGAAGTTTACATCAGTTGGATGTAAAGATTGTTCTTCCCAATAGAGCATTTGAGGAAGAAGCTTATGTAGAGCAATCTCAAGGTTTTGAAGTATACCAGAAAGAGACCCATGTATGCAAATGGAAGAAGACCTTGTATGGATTCAAGCAACTTGATGCAGAGTATCTCATATATAGCAGAAGCGTGGCGAAAACTTCCTATGACAGAGAAAGTGTATCAGAATGCTTACTTAGAAGTTCAGGATGATGGATTGCAAATCCATGGAAAAATCCCATGATGACAGATCTGAAGAAGTTGAGAGACTCTAATCCAGTAGACCCGTCTTTGTATCGACAATTGATTGGCTCGTTAAAGTATTTGGAGAATACTCATCCAGATATTTCTTTTGTGGGACATTTAAATTATGATATATAGCTCCATGGATTTATCGATTCAGATTGGGCAGGAAGTGCAGATGACAAAAGAAATGATACTTGGACATGTTTCAGTTTGAGCTAAGCCACGATGTCATGGGCTAGCAACAAACAAAAGTATGTTGCACTCAGCACTAGAGAAGCAGAGTATATTGTAGCTTGTGATGCTTGTACGGAAGCAATGTGGCTCCGTAAGTTGGTTTCTAGATCGTCTGATCAAGTGCTGAATTCAACCATGATATATTGTAATGATCAGAGCTATGTGAAGCTTTCAGAGAAACCGATGTTCCATGACAGCTCAAAGCACATTGAGATCAAGCATTATATTCTCCGTGATAAAGTCCAGAAGAGAGAAGTGGTTCTCCAGTAGATCTCCACAAATGAACAGATAGCAGATATTTTTGGTAAAGCCTCTATCCAAGATGAAAAGTTTGCGTACTAAAGGGACAAGCTGGGGCTCGTGGGGACGACTTCCTTATTGGAAAAGGAAGTGATTACTCCTAGGTTGGAAGGGAGCACTGATATGTTATTGATTTATGGACAGTCATTTTCCAGTTCGGAAAATGGTCCAAGTTGGGCAGTTCCTTTCCAGTTTGGAAAGTGGTTCGAGATTTCTAAAGGACAGTCATTTTCCAATTCGGAAAATGGTCCAGATCGAACAATCATTTTCGTAATTAAAATGATCTAATAGATTGCTAATGTACCATAGATAATGATTCCCGTTGTGGTCAGTGTGGTGGAATGGTCTAGAACAGTCATTCTTCTTGGAAGTCACTCTCAGTAGTGGTCAAGTAGAATGGTTCGCCTCATCGTGCAATTATTCTTTCGAAGTTCACAGTTGTGAGCAGTTTCGAAGAATGGTCCGTTCTGGAGGTTGGTGCAGGACAGTCATTTCCTTAGGAAATGGTCCGGACAGTCATTCCTTAGGGCAGACTCATTCTCTCCAGGTTTCACTATGATTAGTGCCGGAGGAATGGCACGGTTAGGTGAATGGTCCAGATTCAACAATCAGGGACAAGCATTCTCGAGGGCAGACTCATTCTCTCCAGGTTGCACTATGATTAGTGTCGGAGGAATGGCCCAATTAGGTGAATTGTCCAGGCTCAAAAATCAGGGACAATTATTCTTCTATGCTTGGGAAGAATAGTCCAAATAGCCCATGGATGATGTGTTAATTTCTAAGGGCAGATGCTCTTCCAAATCTCACAAATGTGAGTGGAAGAATGGCCCAGATGACTCAGTTTGTATCATGATATTGTTGATATCAGATGATATGATTGTTATGGAGACAGTATGTCTCTAGACAGTAGTTGTATGTTATTTTGGTGGATGTGATCCACTAGTAGTGACTATGTGTCACTGGTTATTAGCCGTGTGCTACTAGGAGTTGTTGTGTACCACTTGGTAGTAGTTGTGTACTACTATGGATAGACACAGTTGTGTTCTATTGGATGGCATTGTTCTGATTGCCATGGAGACTATCACTAGTGTTGGAGAGGATTACCAGCTAGATGGATAGTCAATATGTTGATGGACAGACATTCTCCAGGCGGAGAATGGTCCAGGCAGGACAAATTGTTGGTGGACAAACATTCTCCCTGTGGAAAATGGTCCAGGACAATCATTCTTCTAGGATGTATGTCTGGAATTGTTAAGCCCTAAATAGTGGCACATTACCCCTTAATTGGGGAATATAACATTAGTAATGTTATTTTATTTATATCGTCTTGGGTCCATTAGTTGTAATTGTACCTCCTAGTCTCCTATATATACCAAAGAGACCTTTTCATTTGGAATCATCATGTATTTGAAAATTTATGTGGTGTATAAGGAGGTTGCCCCCTTGAAGAGGCTTATTATCTAAAATTATCTCTTTCTCAAGGCGTTGAGTACTTATTCTGAGGGTTTTTTATGCTATTTTGATATTTGGTTCTTAACATTCAGTATCAGAGTTCAAGATCTTGGGGTTTCACTGTTATGTCTCAGACACCTTGGAATTTTCGCTATAACTTTTTTTCTACGATGTTTCAAAAGGAACCCCTTGGAGGATACTTAGTAGACGGAACAAGGTATGTGGGGTTCAAATTTCAGCTACTACGGCCTTATACTTTCGAATATATATCATGTGTGAGATAGGATTATGGAATCATCCTGAATTTAGCCATCACAGAATTTTCACTATAAAAAAATTCCTGTCATGTTTCAGACGCTGAAACCCGGAGGTTATTCATAGAAATTATCAAGGTAGTTGTGATAGAAATTTCAGCTTCTAGGTCATCCTAATTTTGTAGATACACCCTCTGTAAGATAGGGTATCTGACTAGTCGTATTAACTAGTCTCAAATAGGTATTCCAGGTAAAACAGTGATATCTTCTTCAATGAGTATCCAAATTAAGTGAGACCAGTTGCATTGGACAACCTATGCTCTGCTATTGGTGATGGTTATGAGTCTATTCGATATATTTGCATGCCCTGGATCCGTATCTGGATGATGCTATGACAATGGACAGTCTGTAGTATTTATGGTGCAAGTTTCAGAATCAAATATCAGATATTGTGCTCTTGGCACGCTTTACAAGTACGCTCTCCTGGAAGGGGAAAAAATCATCAAGGTGTGGGGAATTTACCATAACTTCCACTTGGCACATCCAATTTTGATCAAACCTATGGCATTGCAAAGAAGATGTATCAAAGAACTACAAAACAAATTTTTCAAACTCGAAAGGGCCGAAATTTTGGAGATATAGCAGAAGAAAGATCGTCTAGTATAACCACCTTGAAATCAAGGTTCAAAAGTGATACTTGGCCAACATGCCACCAAAAAAGGGAACTTCTACACCAAATAGGCTTCCAGACAGTCCTGTTATCGCACAATTTGTACTTGTCCAAAACCAAAGGCAAGTGAGTACTAAATTGGCGTAACAAGCAGGATGTCCTATCTGTTGATGATTACAGCTGCGTGAGATATCCTCCAGGACACAGACTGAGTGAGTCGACCCGAGAGAGAGCCCATGAGTTGGGTGTGCCCATGAGATGGGTGTGTGGTTCCTCTCTGAGATGAATATGGTGTTGAAATAATGTAACTGCAAAGAATATTCTATTTATTATTGATATATTATTCATTAGATCAATCCCGTTTTGCGGATTGATCATGTCAGGTATTGTAAATAACCAAATCCCCTTTTGCGGATTGGTAAAACCCTAATTGTAATAGGCAGAATGAGAAGTCGGCCCCCAGATTTATTAAAGGTGGTTATAACCACCTAGATGGAGAAGTCGGCCCTGCCACTGAAAAGTCACCTGCCAAATTGTATAAATAAAGAGGCTAGCGCCTCATTTGTACACACACTCACTTGTTCATCAAAGCACAAGTTTGGAACTGCAGTTGGAGAAGAAGAGAGAGAGAGAGAAAGGCGCATTCTTGGGAGAGGACTTTCTGTATTTGTTTGAGTTATCTCTTGGCATTGTATTGGCTATCTATATTAACAAAGTTTTTGTTGGGTTTTCTCCCCCATGAGGGTTTCCCAGGATAAATGATGTGTCTCTTGTGATTGTGTATTTCTCAGTGATCCTATCTATGCTATTGTTATCTAGTGAAATGAAAATAAACTTAATAATAGCTTAAACCTTAACATGGTATCAGAGCTAAGCTGAAGAGAGCATCTTTCACAAGAGAAAGTGAAAAACGTCACTATTGTCGTACATGCAAATTAGGGCTTTTTATTGAAGAAGTATTTCAACCCCAAAACCATCTAGAAAAGTGTGCCCTTTCTCAAGGATAACTTTGGCATCCTTAGCGCAACTTTTCAGTGGCTAGATCCTTCGAAAAGTGAAACCCTAGTTTTCACAAAGTACCAAAAAACCAAAAGTACCAGAGTACCAGAAGTAGCAGAAAACCAGAAGAACAAGTCCAGAAATCCACAGATCAAGTTTGGAGGAGCAAAAGTTGAATTTTATGAAATCTAACCACACAAGGCTACTCACCTCAGCCAAGCGCACCTCCTGGTAAGCTTAGAATTCAATTTTGAGCATTTTTATTTTTTGGCATTTTTCCTAGCTCCAGGTAAAAGATGTCTGCAAGCACTAAGCTTGTTGACAAGCTAGAAGGTGTGGAAAACTTTCGTGCCTGGAAGTATAGGATTGGTCTCATTCTTGAAGCGAATGACCTAGCAAGATTCGTCAAAGAAGAAGTACCAGAACCCGCCAGTGCTGCAGATAAAGCAAAACACCACAAGGACATAATTAGGGCCAAAAGAATCATTGCGAATTCGATCAAAGATCACTTGATTCCTCAAGTGTCATCAAAGAAGACTCTGAAAGAAATGTTTGATGCCCTAACCAGACTATATGAAGAAAAGAACATAAACCGGAAGATGAATCTAAGAACTCAGCTCAAGAATACAAGGATGCAAAGAGGAGAATCAATCCAAGAATATTTCTCCAAAATATCCCAATTCAAAGAACAACTAGAAGCAATCGGAGATGCTATAGACGAAGAAAAACTTATAATGACGACCCTTAATGGTCTCTCAAGACCTTGGGATGCATTCATCTAAACCATTTGTGCAAGAAAGGAGAAACTACTATTTGACAGTCTGTGGGAAGAATGCATTCAAGAAGAATCAAGAGTAGCTAACCAGGAAGCTTTACTTTCAAGAGACGAAGATCAAGCCCTAGCTACTCACACTAAAGGAGGAAGAAAGAAATCTTACTTACAGAAAGAAACTCATAAAGAGTCTCACCCCCAAAACAAATTCAGTCATAAAGAATCTCAACCAAAGAGATTCTAGAAGAAAGGACAAAGAAAGGAAAGAGATTACT
>JZKD02S0035884.1:5930-26356 GCA_000966675.3 Picea glauca
ACACACTAATTTAGCTAATTTTTGTGCAGGAGAAATTTTCAGAGGAGAGAGTTCAAAGGCGGCAATTGAAACTACAGCCAAAGGCCCTGAATATGAAGCTATTGTGTAGATTGAGAACATATCACAGCAAGCAGTAAGGGAAGCACTAGTGACCCAATCAGAAGGAGGAGATGGAAAAGAGACAGAGGTAGTGGTAGACGAGGTTGAATCTACCATTGGATTAGCACAAAAAGTATTGGAACAGTTGGATATCCCAACCAATCCAGTGGTTGAACTATCACTTAGTGGAGAAACATCACCTGCAGCCTATAACGTGTTGTTCAGAAATATGGCAGATGAAGAAAGGAATGCAAATAATGAAACTGAGACATTCGGATTTCCAATATTAGACATTACCATAGATGTCACTATGAACAATATCCCATTTTCATCACTACCTCACTTTCATGGTATGTCAAGAATATCTTGATTCATTTTTGTTTGAATTTGATATGATATGCAGAAGTTACAATTATATTGATAGTGTACAAAAATTAAAACTCTTTCCAGCTACACTTAAAGACTCAGCATTAAGGTGGTTTATGAGTCTAGGAGAACATACTATCTTCTATTGAGATGTTATGAAAAAAACTTTCCTCCGGAAATATCAGGATTATTGTAGACCTAGAGATGTTAGGAATGGTATATTTAAAATACAATAGTTTGAGGAGGAGAGTCTGGAAGATTACCTATAAAGGTTCCTATACAATCATCAAAAGACAAAATAATTCGCCTTAGACACAACCATAGTTAGAACCATCTTCTTGAAAGGTATAACGGATGATTGTATTGAGGTACTAAACCTTATGAGCTTTGGGGATGTATACCAAAATCCATTCGCAGACATTGCAGAATATTGTAAAAGGTATTCATCCATTCACGAACATTGCAGAATATTGTAAAAGGTATTCATCCATTCGCAGACATTGCAGAATATTGTAAAAGGTGTTCCTGCAGCCAAGCCAAGACACAGAAAAGTTTAAGGGATACTATGAGAAAAACTATTAAACCTATTCCATGAGGTGTTACAAGGATAGAATTAGGGAATCTGCTAGAAAATTCAAAAAACAATCCTCAACACAATCAACACCTGGTTAGATACGATAAAAATCAAAAGGAAACAAGAAGAAGAAAATGCTACTTTAGCAATTTTTTGTCCTCGATGTCGGAAAAGGTATCCTGAAAAATAATGTCCTATTAATGTCATTGAAATTTTTGGGTTTTGTACAAAGGACCACCCTATTGAAGAGTTCCCTTCCTTACCTGGACTACAAGCCATTTTTAAGGGAGGAGGGGAACCTCAAGAAATGTCATATCCCCCTAAAAGAGTATGGAGGCAAAAAAATCCTAATATGTTTTTTGACCCTACCACACAATACTCACGACAACAATGGATGCCTCCAATGCCTTACCCTCAATGGACACATCAACAACCACAAGTCCAACCTTGGAACCAAGGATGGAGGGGGGATGCATATGGGAATGTTCCTTTTCAGCCAACAACTTTTCTTTCTTACCCACAATATCCTTCCAGTATCTCTCAGTTGTTACCTAGATTCAATCCACCTACTCTACCTCCACCTTCCCAGCTACAACAACAACTTGCAATGCCTTTGAACCCAAACCAACAACAACAAATGCAAGCTGAACCTAATCCAAACCCCCCTTGTCCTACCCCTATTATTGCACATCCCATCCCTAATCCAAACAATAAACCTACATAACCTATATAGAATCTTGAAGTAAAGACTTTCCCAACTTATGTGATAACTCACACTTCGTTGAATGAAATTCAATTAAGATCTGGGAAGGTCGTGAATAAACCAAAATCTACAGTGGTTATCCAAGAAGAAGAACAAATAGATAATCAACCAGATGAAGAATAAGACACCCATGTACAAGAGTAAATTCCTCCTCACACTCCTCAACCATCAGAAATATCTCAGAAAACTAATCCTCCACCTTATCCATTATCCAGAAAGGTTACTTATGAATAAACCTGAGGTACCTCTAGGACATGATTTAGAAGTTGAACTAAGGAATATAAGTGTAAATATTCCCCTACTTCAAGCCATAAATTTCATTCCTATCTATTCTAGGATTGTAGGGGATCTTTTCATTAAAAATCATGGGAGGAAGAGTGATCCATAATTGGATCCAGGAGCTTGACGGGGCTCAAAAAGGCCTAAAAATCAAAGTTCTCATAATAGATTCAAAATGGACATGTGTGTTGCCTTGTCGATACGAACCTAATACAACTTGAACGGGCTCAAATGGACATCATATGCTACAAATATGGAGATCTATTCATTTTGCCAAACAAGCAAAAAAAATGATGATTGTACAGTCTGTACAGTGCCACGTGGCAGCTGATTGTACAGGTCATACAGCTGATGTGGTAGGGTGCGTGGCACTGAAGGGATAGAGGTTGCTGACATGGAAGTTATACATGGACCAATCAGGGAGTGACACATGTCACCACTACAAGGGTGACTCGTGGCACATCCGTACTAATGATGTGGGAGGGTCATACGACACGTGGCAAGTACAGTGGCAGGGTCATACGACACGTGGAAGGTACAATGGAAGACACTCAGCAGACAGGTGGACCATTCAATGATTGATGCATGGCATCAGTTCAGGCAAGTGGTGAGGTGCCGCATGGCCCAGACATGGGATGCCATGTGGAATCCATTGCTTGGTTAAATTATTACAAAAGTATTGGAGTTCACCGAGTTTAAACCCCCGAGCTCTGGTCTGGGCAATGATTTCACGTAGACTGGGCTACCAACCCACCTACTGGATGAGACTTAACCATTATGGGCACCATTTGTATAAAAAAAATCATGGTGGATATGATGGGTGGAGAAAGGGCTAGGGCATAGCCCCAGCCCCCAGTTCAATGGCTCTCCATGTGACTACACCTTAACACTTGGCGCGGATATCCCTCCGATCGTGTTTCCACCTCCACGTGACCCAGTCTTATATCGTTGAGTGTTGAAAAATATGGGTTAGCCCCGATCGATCGAGCTAGCCCACCAACCAGGGGCTAAACCGTTGGGGGCTATAACTAACAGTCAGCGCGTGGAGTGTGAAGCACTTGGTCACATGGCCTTGCACCATAAGACCAGGGATGAGTTAGCAGGGGGCCAATACGCTCGAATAGCCAGGACAACATGGTGACCCTTCATATGACCAGGGGCTCAAGAAAAGGGTGTTGCACCCTGTTTATATGTGTAAAGTGGGTTTATACTTTATATTAAGAGATTTTATTGTTTTATTCAGCAAAATTGAGAGATTTTGGTCATTTTGGGGGGATATTGGGCCCTTTTTTAGGCCAGATCTTGGGGAGAAGTTGGGAGATGGTTACCAACTTTAGATATATATAAACCAGGGGTTCTTGAAGCCATTGGAGGAGATTCAGAGTAGGTTTATGCTGAAGATTTTCCAAGCCAAAGCCATTTTTATGCAGGGAAGTTGTTGAGGAGCACACCTTTGCGGGCTAATTCTGGGAGCTCTGTTCATACAATTTCAGTGTCATCTATTTTGTTGGGTTCTAGAGATCTGGTAGAACAAGACCAGATCAGTTTGTAACCTTTTTGGAACTATTGTGATGTACGTTTAAATCTTCAAACAGAAATAAGAAAGCCTCACCCACTGAAACAAAGGCCCGGAGATGTAGGCAAGACTGTCGAACTCCGTTATCACTTTGGTGTTTTATGGTTTGTTGTTCTCATGCTTATGTTCAGATATGTATATTCCTTTATGGCTGTCATGTTTACTTTTTAATTCTTCCTCTTTCATTCAAATTCCTAAATGGTTAATTAACACATGCATAATAGCTCAACCATTGTCGTATAAAAGATCTTTTCGGATCAAGTGGTATCAGAGCTAGTTGATGTTTGGATTTGAGTCTTGCATGTTAACCAGGAAAAGCTACATCATGGTGAAGGCGAGCTTGTTGAAGAGAATCAATTTATTGGATTGAGAAAGAGAAATTCTCAAAGCGAGAAGATGGCATCATAAGAGGGACTTTCTCAGAATGAGAAAGAGTTTCGAAAAACTTTCTTTGCCATGTCGGAGATGATGAAGGTTTTGTATAAGGATTACATGGAATGGAAGAGACTGAAACTAGGTGAATCTTCAAAGGGAAAAAGTGAAGAAGGACAGGATCCTCCTCAAATTCCTTCTTCACCTCCATCTTCACCTCCTTTTTCTCCTTCTTCTTCAAGTTCAAGTTCTAAAAGCACTGCAAAGAAACATGTCCACAAACATAAGAATGAAATGCCTTTACTAAAAATTGATGTTAAATTTGAATTACCCATGTATGATGGTAAAGTTAATGCAAAGAGACTTGACAATTGGGTCAGACAAATGGAGGTTTATTGCAATGTGCAACAAATCAAGGATGAGGCAACTCAGATCAAGTTGGCATCGCTTAGAATTGCAAGCCCATCACTCATCTGGTGGCAAAGCAAGTTGCAAAATGGCACGCAACAAGTGGGTAATGTATTTTCATCATGGAAAAGTTTTGTTTCTACACTTAGAAAACAATTATATCCTTTGGGTTATAAAGAGAAATCATTAATTGAATGGCAAGCTCTTAAACTAAGAAAAGGACAAACAGTGCAAGAATACACAAATGGCTTTCGTAAAATGGCATTGATGTTAGATATTCCTTTACATACCCAAGAAACTCTTATGAAGTATATAGGAGGTTTACCTGCACATATTTGAAATATTGTATTCATGATTGGACCAACTAATCTTGATAAGGTTTAGGTTACAAGCGACATACATTGAAGCAGGGAAAACATGGGTTAGTGTATCAGGGGAATCGTCTTCGAGGAAAGAGGACAAAAGGAAGTAGAATGAAAAAAAGGCAAATTCAGTGGAAAGAAAGGAAGAGAAGACCTCTTGCAAGCATTGCCAGAAAGGGGCGCATGATGAGGACCATTGTTGGCAATTGCATCCCAAGAAGATATCAAAGTGGTTCAAGGAAAAGAAAGGGAGGCAAACAGTTGCAGCAGCAACACGACCAATAGACTTGGGATCGGATTCAAGTGATGAATCAAAAGTCTCATTGGTTGGTTTGAAAGGTAAAAATGATGATAGATTTGATGCTAGAAGTAAATTGTTTCACATAAGGGTCATCATGAGGCATACTAAGGTTGACACATTGATAGATAGTGGATCTCAATCTAACTTAATTTCATAGGAATTGGTTAAACATTTGGGATTAAAAACACAAATGCATCATAAGCCTTACACACTTAAATGGATAAGCAATAATCATCAATTGCACATAACAAAGCAGTGCACAATAAAATTTGCAATTTCATATGATTTAGGAGCATCTCTCAACCTCAGCAAATGCGCCAACAAGCCAACATATAGGCGCGCAATGGAGAAAGGGAGAGACATTGACCCTCCCATTTTTAATTTTGAAATCTTATCCAATACTGATTGATTGTTGTAAGGTTGTAAGAATCGAGCCATGCCTTTGTACAGGTAGTGGGTAGGATTGCCTTAAAAGGTTCCTTGTAGCAGGTCTAGGTCATAGTCAGGCCTGGATCAACATTTATGGAATGTAGTCGTAGGAGTATGGTGTTGTAACTGAGATGGTGATAGAACTAAGGTGGTGAAGATGATAAGCTCGTAGATCCCTCTTTTGTAGGGGAGAGAAAGAGAGAGATCTTGATAGGAGATCTTAGAAGAAAAACTCAGGATAGAGTTAGATTAGGAGAACTTGAGAGAACTGGGACTCTGTTACAGTCCAGTTTTTTTAAAACATCTGTATAGACACACAGAGATAATAGAAAAACAGTTTTTCCTGCATATCGTGTGTTTATGTATTTATGTTTATTATTATGCTTTTATATGTCATTCATGTTCTGAATGTATGAACTGGTGAAGTATTGTATGAGTTTCAATTGTTTCTTGTCTTTGAGTTTTGAGTGCAAGGAGTGCAAATTGTCCGCAAGGAGTGCGTTGACAGAGGTGAGCTAACCTCAAGAGAGATATCGTTGAACCTTCATCAGCAGACATGCAAAGAGTGCACAGGAAGAACTCTATATTGAGTTCAGAGAGAAACAGAATTACTGACAACTTTGTAGAGTTATGGCAGGAGGGAATCGAGCGAGTGCAAGGGTGCACAGGGAGAAATTTGTGTTGAGTTTGGAGAGAAACAAAGTTATTGAACACTTTGTAAGGAGAAGCTCTGCAAGGTGTGCATCAAGCAAGGAGAACACCAGGAGGGTGAGAAGAATTTATTATTCAAGAAATCCTTTGGATCTGAGTTTGACGAAATCCCAGGAACACAAGGAGTGTGTGGGAGATCAAAATCTTCAAGGAGATCAAGCTCAGAAAGGATAACACAAAGAGTGTGTATGAGACGTACTTATTCTAAGTCCAAATCTCAGAAGCGATAATGCTTGCAAGAGTATAAACGAGACCCAAGATAGTCGGGTTCGCGGGAGAAAGTTCAAAGGTCGAGAGCTTTGAACATTAACAAAATATTCCAAGTCGGAAGAAGAGGAAATCTCACGAGGAGGAGCGACAGCAACCATTATATTGGTTGTAGGGAGAAGCCTGGACCATTAGATCAGCATCCAGTGAACAGAAGAAGTGTAGAAGGGAGGAACAAATCCCATCTGTCGGATCTGAGCACGAAAGGATTAGTCGTCGTCTGATCACGATAAGTTGCACAAGCTTTAGCATTGTGAATACATAGGAGATTGGACTAGTTGAATTCCCGAAGTCCTGAATTCATTTGGGACCTCCCATCATCTGGGAGGACACGTGGAAAAAATCCATCCATTTCAGTTGAAGATGCTCCGGGAAGAACGAGCGCACATAATTTTGAGACTTCCAAACCTCGAATAGCCGAAGGGACGAGGGTCATCGATTTGTGAGCAGACAGTTGTCAACAGATCTTAGATTTCGAGCAAAATCACTCCGAGAGAAACGAGTGCATAGAAGTTGAGATTCCTGAAGCCCGAAGAGCTGAAGCGTCGGAGAGACGAAGAGCCGAAGCGTCGAAGAGACGAAGAACCAAAGAACCAGAGAGTCGAAGAGCCGAAGCACTGAAGAGCGAAGAGATATGGACCGTTATATCCAGAGAGACATGTGGCAGCAGATCACAAGCTTCGAGTAAGTTGCATTTGAATTTCGGTTGAAAGTTGAAACTTTTAAAACCCGAAGACCCGAAGTGAATCTGGTTCGTTCGATCTAGAAGAGACGTGGCATGAATCCATGAAATCCGGGTAAAGTCCTGAAGTGATTCATAGCCATCAGATCAGAGCAAATGTGGCAAAGATTTGAGCACTCTGAATAAAGTCCCAAAGTGATTCATAGCCATCAAATCAAGGGAGACGTGGCGTAGATCCATGCACTCCGATTAAATACCCGAAGTGATTCTCGACCATCACATCAAGTGGACACATGGAAGAGATCTGCATAGTTTGAGGAGAGAGAAGAGTTGAAATTTGAGAAGTCCGAAGATGTGAAGAGATCGCAGTCATTGATCTAGGAGGAGACACGCGTCAAAGGATCAACATCTTCGAATAAAAGCAACAAGAAGGAATGAGTTTGACATTTGAGATTTCTAAAGCCTTGAAATCCGAAGCGATGAGAACCGTCGATGTGAAGGTGGACACGTGGAGATAGATCCAGAACTCTAGAAGAAAGCAGAGGAGGAAAGGTCCGAAGACCCAGAGAAGAGATCTTGATCATCAATCGAGAAGGGAAAATCAAGTAATCAATCTTAAGCAAGAACAGGAGATGATTGTAGAATGGAAAATCTATCACAATTTGCTTCAATATAAGCTAATGTCGTGCAAATATTGCAAACATATCAGCTCATTTGCAGTCATATTTTTTATGCTATCTTTAGTAATGTTGTCTACATGGATGATAGTGGCTTAAGTAAGATGTGACACAGTACAAATGGTTAACAATATGTTGTCAGTTATCATGATTGTTTTACAGATGATCTTGATGAGGCATGTGCATAGAACAGAGTTCAAAGACAGAGAACAAATTGGGTGGCCTATCCTGAGCTTGATGACTGGTTAGTAACCTTTTGGGGACCAAAAGGTATTTAGTGGGGAGGTGTGATCCAGAACTAGATCTAGGAGCTTGATGGGGCTCAGAAAGGCCTAAAAATAAAAGTTCTCAAAATGGCTTCAAAATAGATGTGTGCATAGGCCTTATTGATACGAACCCAACGCAACTTGAACGGGATCAAACGGATGTTGAATGCTCCAGATATGGCAATCTGTTCATTTTTCCAAACAAGCAAAAAAAATGATGACTATACAGTCCGTATAATGCCACGTGGAAACTGACTGTACAGGTCATACAACCATACAACTGACATGGCAGGGTACATGGCGCTGACGGGATAGAGGTTGATGACCTGGAAATTATACACGGACCAATCAGGGAGTGACACATGTCACCACTGCAAGGGTGACACGTGGCACATCCGTACTGATGACGTGGCAGGTACATTAGCAGGGTCGTATGACACGTGGTAGGTATAGTGGTAGACACTCGACAAACAGGTGGACCATTTAGCAATTGACGTGTGGCATCAGTTTAGGTGAGTGGTGAGATGCCACATGGCCCAAACATGGGCTGCCACGTGGGACCCATTGGTTGGTTAAAGTATTGCAAAAGTATTGGAGTTCACCGGGTTTGAACCCCCGACCTCTGGTCCAGGCAACGATTTTGCGTAGACCGGGCTAAAGGCCCACCTACTGGATGAGACTTAACTGTTATGGGCACCATTTGTATAAATGTTTGCATGGTGGATATGATGGGCAGAGAAAGGGCTAGGGAAGAGCCCCAACTCCCAGTTCAATGGCTCTCCATGTGACTACACCATAACACTTGGCACGGATTACAATGGTGGATAGCCCTCCGATCGCGTTGCCACCTCCACATGACCCAGTCCTATATCGTTGAGTGTTGGAGAATAGGGGTTAGCCCCGGTCAGTTGGGCTAGCCCGTCGACCAGGGGCTAAACCATCGGGGGCTAAAACTAACATTCAGCGCATGGCGTGTGAAGCACTTGGCCACATGGCCTTACACCATAAGACTAGGGTTGAGTTAGCAAGGGGCCAGCGCACCCGAATAGCCAGGTCCACATGGTGACCCTCCATACGACTAGGGGATCACGAAAAAGGGGTTGCGCCCTGTTTATATGTGCAAAGTGATTTTATACTTTATATTAAGAGATTTTATGGTTTTATTCAACAGAATTGAGATATTTTGGTCATTTTGGGGGGATATTGGGCCCTTTTTTAGGCCAAATCCTAGGGAGAAGTTGGGAGATGGTTACCAACTCGCGTTTCAAGCTCGCCTAAACCACTGAAACCTGAGATTCTGACTTTTGCTTGACCAAACCAAATCAAAAATTTCTTCTGAGCTTATTTATAGAAAACAGACTCTCTAACCTACCTACAAAAATTTAGGAATAAAATTTGGACCACAACCTATCACCTCAAAAGCAAAATTTCCACCAATTTATTTGAGGAGATAACATTGGCTCCTATTGGGGATGAACGCCTCCCTGTGAGGTTTCAAGAACCACAGAACCAATGCCTTTCCTGAAAAAGAAAACTAAAAACTATCTGCTAGTGCTTCTATTGGGCATGGAGTTATTCTGTAAAAGTAAAAGCTAAAACTAAAATTACAATGTCCAAGCTTCACAGCCTTAGACAAAATAGAGTTTCAAAAATTGCCCGTTTACCGGGCCACCGAACATTTCTTCACCTCCCGGATTCTACAGAATGAAAGTGTTGTTATTCTATACTTGGGTTATCATGAAAGGACCGGTCCACAAAGAATCGAACTTGTTATGCTTGCCTTTATCCTGTGTAAGAGCATCCCATTTTAGAACCTAGTCACCAACCTGAAAATTATCCACCTTTGCCTTTCTATCAAAAGTATATTTGATCTTATTTTTATGAGACTTTGATCTGTCCACTAACTGTTCACGGGCCTGCTACAGTTCCACCAAATCAAGCATTCTTCTTACCATATCATTTGACTCAGTTTGTTCTTCATGAAAGAATCTAACCACTGGTAAAATTAACTGAACAGAAAAAATGGCATCAGTCCCATAGACCAATTTGAATGGAGAGGTTCCTATGGACTTTTTGATAGTTACTTTGTCTGCCCACAGAGAAAATTTCAGTTTAGAATCCCAATTCTTTTTATTTTCCTCTAACAGTTTTCTGATGATTTTGATTAAGCTCTTATTGGATGATTCGGCCAGGCCATTACCTTGAGGGTAGTAGGGGGTTGAATGTACCAACTGGATTCCCATTGATTCACACATGTCTACCAATGCCTCTGCTTTGAACGTTGTTGCATTATATGTTACCAGCCTTTTGGGACAGCCGAATCTACTCAAGATATTTTCATAAAGAAACTTCATGACAACCTGGTGAGTGGCATTCTGGGTGGGAATTGCCTCTATCCATTCTGTAAAATAATCTGTGGCTACTAATATCCACTTATGTTTACCACTATATGAAGGATTTATCTCACCTATAAAATCTAAACCCCATTGTTGAAAAGGGCCATTCACCACTATAGGTCTCAGGGGTAAAGATTTTAACTGTTGCTTTCCCGTAAATCTTTGACATTTGTCACAAGCTTTGACGAAGGCACACAGATCTAAGAAAAGGAAAGGCTAATAGTATCCAGCCCTCAGAATTTTATGAACAGTGGTCTTCCAGTAATGATGACCTGATGTGTAACTTCCACTGACTCTTCTTTGTCTAAACATCTGAGAAGCAAACCAGCAGGGTCTTTCCAATATAACAGATTATTGTAAATGCAGAATTTGATGGCTCTGAGCTTAAGGGCTTGGGCTTGAGTCATACTGAGTTCAGGAGGAACTTCTAGCTTTTGCAAAAAATGTATAATACCTAAGTACCATTCACAAGAAGACAAGTGCTCTGCCACTTGTTGATTGCTATGATTTCCATCTGTTGCCAGCTCCTTCTACAAATTCACTGAATTTTATCCTATGAAATTTATGTCCAGCAGCTCATGATTTTCCTCTGTTAAAATCTTAGCAAGGCCCTGGCCTTTTACCAATTTGGTGGGATTTACTTCAATGTTGAACTCAATCAAATTTTCAATCCATTTAGCTCTCTTTCCATCAATATCACGTTGAGTCAAAACATCTTTCACGGAGGGTGAAGGAACATATGCAATGACTTTTGAGTGGAGGATATAAATTCTGAAAGATTTTAAAGATTTTATGAGAGCATAGGCTTGTTTTTCAATAGGATCATACCTTAGTTCAGCATCTCTGAGTGTTTTGCTGAAGAACGCAACTGGGTGATCCAAATTGTCATCATCTTTCTGTAGCAGGACTGTTGCCACTATGTCATAAGAAGCAAAGGAAAAAATGTAGAAAATCTTACTGTAATCCAGACTGATCAGAGTCGGGGATTCCATGATAGCCTATTTGATATCCTAAAATGAATTCCTTGCATTGTCTGTCCATTTTATCTCAGACCCCTTTTTCAGCATACATGTTATGTGTTTTACTAACTCAGCAAAATTTGGCACAAATCTTCTAACAAAATTGATCTTACCGAGCAGCGATTGAATATCCTTTTTTGACCTTGTCAAGGACAGCCTCTGAATTGCTTCCACCTGAGATGGATCAATCTTTACACCTTCTGCTGAGACAATGTGGCCTAAGAGCTTACCTTTCCTGAGAGAAAACTGGGAATTTTTGGGATTCAATGAGATTCCAAACTGCCTGCATTTCAAGAACACTCTTTTTAAATGCTTTAGATGCTCCTCATGACTACTGGAATAAATTGTGATGTCATCAAGATATATGAGGACAAACTTGTCCTTCTCACCCACGAAAGCTATGTCCATGGCCCTTTGAAACATGGCCCCAACATTCATTAATCTGAATGGAATCTTGTGTACATAAAGGTACCCCAAGGAGTAGTAAATGCAGTCTTCTCTTGGTCATCAGGATGGATAGAAATCTGGTTATAGCTGGAAAAACCATCTAGGAAAAACATGGCAGTAGCCCCTAAAATCCTTGGCAGCAAATGTTCCATTTTAGGTAGGGGATAGTTGTCTTTCTTAGAGCATATGTTTAGGTTTCTAAAGTCCACAAATAACCTGACCTCACCATTTTTCTTTCTCACTATTACTAGATTTGAAATCCATTTGGAGTATCTCAAAGGGATTTTGATCTTAGCATCGAGAAGCTTTTTGATTTCTCTTTCAATCACGGGAAAAAGAAGAGGACTGATAGGTCTGAGCTTTTGTTTGAAATGGATGGTGTCTTTCTCAAGAGGGATATTGTGTTGAATAATATCAGGGTCATAAGTCTTCAGATCACTATATTTCCAAGCAAAAACATCAGAAAATTCTTTCAAAACGCTGCAATATTCAGACTTCTGATCAGCAGTCAATTCAGAGGATAGATTTATGAATTTAGGCTAGCTTTCGCCCCCTATTTTGTGCTCATGAACAGTAGGATCTTTCTCCTTTTTGTTTGGCTTATAGGGAACATCATTGTGATCAAAAATCTTTTTGAGAGGTACCAAACCTCGAGGTATATAATTGTTAGGTAGCTGAACAATATCATGCTGACCCAATTTTTGTTTTAACTTAGGCTTCTGGGATTCCTCTACATTTAGATTCTGCTGGTCAACGTGCATATCAGAAAATTCATCTACGACTTGAATAAATCTATTAAGTTCATCATCATCCTCAAAAACTTTCCAGTATTTAATATTGTCGGGAAAAGATGGTCTATATTTAACTTGGATTTCATAACTAAGCCTGGGGGGCATGGGAGGAATAAACATGCTAGCTGAAACAGCAAGGGAATCGGCAAGATGATTCATATCCCTGGGTATATAAGAAATCTCAAAAATGGAAAACGAATCTCTTACTTTCCATACCTCATCCCTTCAATCTGACATGCTTTGCTTGGAAGGTATTGTTTACTTGTTGTATGATGAGATCCGCATCTACGAACACTTTTAAACATTTTATCCCCATCTCCTTAGTTGAATTTAATCCCAACAACAAGGCCTCATACTCTGTTATGTTGTTAGTAGTTCTTAAATCGAGCTTAAAAGACAAATGTATAGTCTCCTTTGAAGGAGAAATCAAAACTACCCCTGCACCTGCTGAATCTTTGGTATTGGCCCCATCAAAATACATGGTCCAAACTGAAACATTCTTATCATTAGTTTGTTGTTCGGTGGGCTTCACAAGCTGCATAGGAGTTGATTGAGAATCATCTATTTGAAGAATGCATGAGCCAAAATCTGTATCCACAACATAAATAGGATGATTTACAGAATTTTTTGCATCGATGATGATGTAGGCAAGTTGATTCTCTCTGTAAAGTATTTTTAGCTCTCCTCCAAACACTGGAATCGTAGCATACGAAAGATCCATCTACAAGGTACCTCCTAACCTTTTTCTCCATGGATGAGACAAGAGGATCCCGAACTTAGGTGTTATATCAGCAACCACCACATCCATTACCATGATTCTCATTGGCAATTCGGCAAGGTTTATAACAAGGTATTTTATGAGGCCAAGGCATCTGACTTTCCTAGAGTCAAAAGAGAAGAGATCATGATATGGTTTGGTGACCTCAAGCCCAAGCTCATCCATCACTGCTTTGGGCATAAGATTATGTGACGTTCCTGAATCAAGCAAGCAGTTGTGGAGGATCTTATCATGGACATTTAGGGATATATAGAATGGTGGACAAGAATCATCTCAGTCTTCTATCATAGGCCCTATAGTTACTGTTGGCTTGTCATCTTGTAGGTTAACGAAATCAGTGGATGAAGAGGTCTTTGGCTCAAGGGACTTTAGGATGGCTGACTTAAAGATATCGTTCTTCGTGAGTTCGGTTAATGGCATAGGTATCTTTACTTTCTGAATTTCTGATTTGAAATTAAAGGAGAAAGATGATTTATCAGAAGCTTTTACCTCGTTGGAAGGAGATTTGAGAATGACTTGCTCCTTGGCTAGGGGTTGTGTTTGCTTCTGTTGTTGTTTTGCAGGAGAGGAGGTTTGTTTTATAGGAGCAGCAGGTTGCTTGGCAGCAACTTCTTCATTCTTCATAGGAGCAGCAACTTCTTTATTCTTCACAGGAGCAGCGAGCAATGGTTTCAAGACAACATTTTTGGATCTTAAATTATAACCCTTCTGATCATCCGTCGGGTAGATAGATTCTTCGATACTTGCCTCATGAATTTGCTGGTCCATCAAGGCTTCTTCATAATCTACTTGTGTCAAAAAGGAGGAATCATTTTAGTCACCAAAACAATTTATTTCGTTTGCTTCTTCCACTTCATCATGAGATGGTTGTTGTTCTTCTTCTAACATTGCATTTTGAAAAGGTGGTCTGATTCTCTGATCATCAACTACATTCCTGTCGCTCTGAAGGATCTGGACTTGTTGATTGTTCCTTCTATAAGGGAAAGCATTCAGATTTCTCAGGGCAAAAGCATTTGGCTCTTTTGTCCTTGTTGGTTGTTGATTCTGGATCTTCAATTTTGACATTTCAGATGTCAAGTTATCCAACATCTTTGCCATCTTTTCCATTTTACTATTAGAAGAAGAAGAGGGCTCAACAATAGACTTCTTTCTCTCGACCTTTCCTTTGAGCTTCTGATATGCCATAATGTTTGATTCAACCTCGAGGGCAGCATCTTGCATTAAAGCAAGTGTGGTTGATCTTCTTTCTCTGAGGATTAGACAAAAATCTGGATCGAAGGCAGCAGAGAATGTGATCTGTGTCGATGCATCACTTGGCTTGATCTCTGCAGGGATCTCGCCAAACATTCTATTAAACCTTTTGATGAAGTCTAAGACCGACTCTCCATCTTCTCTCCTTAAGTTTCCAAACTCAGAAATGTAATATAGCAGATCTCTTCTTTCTCCCTAGTGTTTTAAGAATACCTCATCTAATTGTTCAATACATGTGACTTAATTTGTCGGTAGCTCTTTGAACCATTTTCGGGCTTGGCCATCCAAACTTTGAACAAAAACTCTAGTCCACACATCTTCTTCTGAAATGTTAATATTTTCAGCATAAGCATAAAAAGCTTCAATATGTTCTTCAGCAGTATAATCCCCCGCTCCGGTAAACTTTGGCATATATTTTTGATAATCTCCAGTTGGCATAGTAGATAAAGGATTGGGAAAAACAAGTGGAGGATACCTATTTGCCAAAATTTGTTCCATCTTGGTTAAAGGGGCAGCCATGGCAGTCTTGGGGGTTGATGCAGAAGAAGAATTTGCAGGAGATGAAGGTGGAGATGGGATGACTGAATTAAAATAAAATGGTTGTCTCACTTCACTTTGAACAGAATTTTCAGGAATGGGTGAAAAATAAGAGGCCTTATAAAACTGACCAAGCAACAAGGCTAAACTTTCTTCTCCCTTAGAGAACAGATCATGTAAAATATCTTCAAGAACAGGTAGATTAGTATGAGTGTAGAAAACGCCTTCTGTAGGTTTGGTGAGTGAGGAATTCAAAGAAGATGAAGAAGAGGTTTCTTTTTACTGAGAGGACCCTGTAATTATCTCTTTAGGATGGGATGAAATATCATGCTCAAGAATGAAGTCAGTAATATTAGAGGATAGTGAAGGTTCCTCTACCTTCAATATTTCAGAAAAACTTTCAATTTCTTGAGAACTATGAGTTTCAGCAGTAGGGGATTCAACTAGAGGCCTTTTAGATATGAAAGAAGAAGTGTTGATTTGAATACCTGAATTTGATGTCTTTGCAGATCCGGAAGCCTGTCTTTGTAAAGCTTTTCCCTTACTGATGATCTTCTCAGGATCAAGAACTGGTGTTGTCAGTGGGCCTTCTTGGTTCTCCCTGGTGTGAGCTCTTTTTGGAGCCACTTCGTTCCAATGGAGTCGTCAGATAGATAGTTACAACCCAAATGATGTCCAGGCTTTGTCTATCATCAAAGTTGGATCTATGTCATCTCCCAAGGAAGCTGAGCTTCAATCTCCTCTCCCCGGCAATGACGCCAATTTGTTATCACTCCAGGAAACTCTCCTAGGCTGTAAGTCAAAGATGCCTGGTAACTTAATCTTTTGGTAAATGTTTTCTCAATAAAAAGTGTGGGTTTGGATCAAGTCGGAGGACTGAATCATTTCTCACACAAAACATGCATGAACACATTTAGATGGACAAGGCTTTCAACCACAAATGTTCAGAGAGTTTACAAATAAAAGGATTTATGGAGAAATAACTATTATATCAGCATAATCACATATAAAGCATATATGAATGGCCAATTACAATAATCACCGGAATACTTGCAAAGTTTAACTTATGAATGCAATGATAAGATGACAGTTATCATGCATAAACAAGCATAACAGCATGAATATAATATCCAGATGCAAGTACATAATAGATAAGAAGATGAAATCTGAACAAGTTATGGCAAAAGAAGCTTGTATTACTTAATATGAAAATGAGAAGTTTAAGTACATAACATGAAAAAGTATCCAAATTCGAACCTTTAGTTCCTATTCTACCTTTAGCTTTATAGCTTTACAATGCAGTTTTGAGATCCTGAAAGCATGGATCAAATATGCTAAAGATAGAAAGTCAAAATTTAGTTTGCAAAAGATATGGAATGATCCCCAAAAATGAGGTCAATCCYAGATTTCATGGTCTTCATCTCTTGTAGAGTAATGGTGCAGTGCAGGATAGCCTTCCAAGGCTGAGTGATGACTCTTCCAAGAGATACAAATTCGAATCTGTTGATGTGAGTAAGCATCCTGATTTTCTGCCTTTGTCAAAGGTACCAAAAACATTTGAAACACCTCTTCTTTCCATAATCCATCAAAAATAGCTATTGGATCTGTCTTGACAATTCATCAAATGTCCATTCGAAGAGGTTTCAAACCATTCCAACTCAAAAAACTTCGATCTATGCAAAAACTCGATCATTCTGGCAGTGACAGGCTTTCGGTGGTTAACCTAGAAGGCTCCTGAGTAGATTATCTACCGAAAGCTCTGTTTTCAGTGGTTAATGAATAGTCATCCTGTTCGCCTAAACCACCGAAACTTCAGCTTTGAGAAAACTTCAAAATTTTCAAAAATGATTACCTTGATTCCTTACTTGATGTTCAAGGTTTTTTGGATGATGCAGCCCTCGTTCGTGCATATCTGCGAACTTCAACTGGTTGTGTGGAAGGCTCTGGTGTGTCTACCATGGTTGTAGCTAAGTTAGCTAGAGTCTCCAAACCAGTTTTCTCCTGTGCTGGTGATTGAAACTCTTTTAACTTCAACCTCAAAATTCTAAGTTGTCTGTACAGCTTCATGTTCTCCCTGGTCAATACCCTGTTCCTATCTTTGATCTTGTCATGCTTCTTTTTGAGGGTTTGGTTTATTTTGAAAAGCTCTGCATTTCTTTCAGTCAAGTCTGTATTATATTTTTTAATAACTCTTTCCAAGACTTCCATTTCATAGACTTGTTGCAGGAGTTTATTGATTTTTTGTGCCCTAGATGCTTTAGGCTTACTTGAAGAGGATTTTTCCACTGGTGGACTGTGTGCCTCTGGAGGAGTTGGTGAAGGTAAATTGGAACAATCATTTGCACCTTGTCCAACCTATACATTACCCTGTGTCTCTGCTAACTCTTGTTTTGGATCTGAATCACTATAGGGTAGGTTTAAAGGGTTACTACCTGTAGCAGGGTCCTTGGACTGCTCACCCTCAAACTGTAGTTTTATTTTGATTCTTTTCTTTTTAACAGAGGATGATTCTGTCGGATCTCTTGGTGGTGAGATACCCTTCCATTTTCTATGACTGCTTTTAGGATTAATAGTCTTCTTAGTGGCAGCCTTTTTACCCTTCTCCTGCTATTGCCAATCAGTCTGGAATTCATTCCAGAAGATGAAATAGTTCCAATCTACCTATCTTTTCTTCAATGACTCTTTGACAATAAGAGTAATGAGTCCTTGATGAGACAATCTGCTTGCCACCTTAGTGGGCTTGGCCTTGACCTGTTTAGACATTTCCGTGAGGGCTTTGTGCAAGTAAAATGGTAAATTGATGGGAGATCTCCCTGTGAAATGATTTAAAAGATTGAAGTGGTAGAACATGGCTCTGTTGTATCTACCTTCACAGGTGATATAGACAAATATAGCCTTCAATAAATATTGCCATTTAGGTTCCAGATAAGATATTGGTATTTCTTTTTTCCATGTAAGATATTTATGCAGAGGTTGTAGGTAGGACCTAAACTCAATGTTTGAAGGTACCGTTGATTTGAACCAACAATCACCTGTTCTAGGAAGACCTGTGAACTCATCTATGGCTGCCTCATCAACCACGAACTGTTCCTTTCCCACTGTTGTTGTTCTTCCATCATACGAGTTGGAAAAAGTCTCAGACACCTGTTGATGAAAATCTGCTAGTTTTTCACAATAGGTATACACTCCAGTCTTCTTGAAGAACTCGGCCACCTCAGGGTGCGCCTCAAGGTACCAAACTCCATCCACTTCAGCCCTCAGAACTGGCCCTGCTTTCGGCATTAGTAAATGCTAACTGTACCTATGATTAAGGAAAACTAAGTGCCAGGGAGACAAAGACTCTAGGATTTAGGATGACAGAGAGTATGACTCATGAAAGAGCAAATGAGACAAGGTGACACAGAGTTCGGATCATCAAGCTCAAACACTAACCGAGTTTAGGCAACAAACTGACTGAGAGTATGCCGAAAATTTTGAGTTTCGGTGGGATATTCATTTAAACTGAAACAAGATGGGTTTTGCACTTGCCTGATGAATTGACCTGGCTTAATTGGCTTGAGAGACTCTAACTGCGCTCGATGATCACCATGGGAAACGGAATTATGATCTCTGGAAACGTGTTTGTTTGATGAAATCACGGACTCACTATTATCTCAATAACTCCGGAATTCAAATTGATAATGAATGAAGATTAAATGAGATATTTAACGAGGTGATGATGGATTGTGTACTCGTGACTGGAAATGGTGAGAGGCTACGTGACAACATGCATGAATTTTTGTATCATCGTCGTGTCTTCATTTTGAAAAGACAAATGCGGTTGAAAGGACAACAGGAACTCAAATTTTCGAATAGATACAATTAGAACGTTCATACCTTACCACCTTCATGAGCTTTCAGCAGTTACATTTCCATCATTGCACCAACTGACAACTAGCTCGTGCGAAAGCACAGGCTTTTCATTTTTCCCGTTGAAATGTTTTCAGTGGTTAACCGCACTTTTGATTTGCCCTCTTAACTACCAGGAACAAAGGCTTTCGGTGGTTAATGAGCGCGTTTTAGGCTCACCTAAACCACCGAAACCTGAGATTATGACTTTTTCTTGACCAAACCAAATCAAAATTTCTTCTGAGCTTATTTACAGAAAACAGACTCTCTAACCTACCTACAAAAATTTAGGAATAAAATTTGGACCACAACCTATCACCTCAAAAGCAAAATTTCCACCAATTTATTTGAGGAGATAACACCTTTCATAGACCAGGTCTTGGACACCATGTATGGGAAGAGGTACTTTTTTTTTCTTAGATGGGTTTAGTGGTTACAATCAGATCCAAATTGCCCCTAAAGATCAATATAAAACCGCATTTACTTACCCATGGGGTACTTATGCTTACAGGGTTCTTCTCTTTGGATTGTGTAATGCCCCTGCCACCTTCCAAAGGGTTGTCCTGGGAATTTTTTCTGATTTAACCCATGAATGTGTAGAATTCTATATGGACGAATTCACAGTATGTGGGGATGATTTCCAGCAAGCATTAGACAACTTGGAGAAAGTATTGATCAGGTGTAGAGAGAGTAACATTTCCCTCGGTCATGAAAAATCCAGAATGATGCTCACTTAAGGGATTGTCTTGGGCCATCATATTTCTGATACTTGAATAAGGGTAGACCTTGAAAAAATTGACATTATTTCTCAAATCAGAATCCCTAGCTCACAAAAAGAAGTTATAAGCTTCTTAAGGCATGATGGATATTGTAGGAGGTTCATTCAAAAATTTACAAACTAAGTTTCCCCACTGTTCAAATTGTTAGCAAAAGAGGCTGAATTCTATTGGGATGAACAATGTCATATTTCTTTTGAAATTTTAAAGAAAAATCTTTCAAGTGCCTCTATTTTAAGAGGACCAAACTGCTATCTTCCTTTTCATATCTGCACTTATGCCTCAGACACAACTTTGGGGGTTGTTTTAGGACAAAGAGAAAACCAACTTTCTTATGCTATCTACTTTGTCAACAAAAATCTCTCCCCCACCGTAGTAAATCATATTGTCACTGAAAAAGAATTCTTATCA
>JZKD02S0035917.1:0-26355 GCA_000966675.3 Picea glauca
GACATGCCCTATGTTCCGTATGCCAGTGCAGTTGGCAGTTTGATGTATGCAATGGTCTGTACTAGACCGGACATTGCACATGCAGTGGGATTTTTGAGAAGGTATATGTCAAAACTAGGGAAGGATCATTGGACAACAGTAAAGAGGGTCGTCAGGTATCTTTGTGGCACTACCAGTTATGGATTGTGCTACCAAGGAAGACCAAGATTGGATAGAGTGTTGGACATACATGGATTTGTTGATGTAGACTGGGTTGGAGATATGGATCGCAAAAGATCTACAAGTGGGTATGTGTTTAACCTATTTGGAGGAGCAATCAGTTGGAAGAGAAAAAGATAGGCTGTAGTGGCACTCTCAACTACAGAAGATGAATACATGGAAGCCACTCATGCAAGCAAGGAAGCAATATGGTTACAAAGATTGTGTTCAAGTATTGGGTTGGTACAACAAGCATTGAGATTAGATTTTGATAGTCAGAGTGAAATATTCCTGAAAAATAACCCAACTTATCATTCGAAGACAAAGCATATTGATGTTCAATATCACTTTGTGAGAGACATAGTTGAGGAAAAGAAGGTGTTGCTGGAAAAGGTTGACAATTTGAAGAATGTTGCAGATTCATTGACAAAGTTTGTGAGCATAGAAAAGTTCTCTTGGTGTAGAGTAGAAACTGGATTGTTGACTATATAATCCCTTGGACCCCTGGATGAAAAGAAAACAACAAGTGGGAGAATGTTGGGTATGTGTTATATTCTTTGCATGTGTGTGTGTGGGCATGTCAGATATGACAACTAAGTCTGACGATCCCTCTAGTAGTGCTCTCTATGTCATGTGCGTCAGGCACTTTCCTAGGGGGGTCCCAGGGGGGGAGATCAGGTATGCCCCCCCTGTTTACGTGCAGCATTCGGCAACGGGTGATAGCCTGGGGCAGCACCCCGAAATTTTGTTTTGGGTGATTTTTGCTATTTTTAGCGGATTTTGCTATTTTTAGCGGTTTTGTAAACTAATCCCATATTAAGGGATTAGGGTTTTGGTATCGATAGAATACCTAAAAACATTGTATATATTGTATGGTGAATGGTGAAATTCGAGATAATGAATATAAGAAAGGTTTTCCTGGTTGAGGGTTTCCGGTATAAACTCTATGTGTACTATGTGTATGAGCCATTGATTAAATTTTGTTTTGCTTAAGAATCTATATGCATTGTTTTACTTCACAGGTTTAAAACTTACAATAATACACCAAGATTGGTTACAGTAAATCTCATGGAATCCATTTTCAGGAGAGAAGACATTGTATATGTAGCAGAATGCATAATATCGGTTCAGTTGGACAAGAAGGGGCATCCTCATTACTCTCAAGAAATTCAAAAAATCATTGACAAGCATAACAAGGTTTTTGAACCCATCCCACGAGGACCACCACCAGATAGAGGGTTTGAGCATATTATAGAATTGGAATAAGGAGAAAAACCTATCATTACTACTCCTTATACACACCCAAAAAAGTATAAGGATGAAATTGAGAAGGATATCAAAGAACTTTTAGACATGGGCCACATCAGACAAAGTTCCAATCCTTTTGCATATTTAGTGGTGTTGGTAAAGAAGAAATATGGGACAATGCACATGTGCAGTGATCACAGGGCATTGAACAAAAAGACTATCAAGAACAGATACCCCATCCCTAGGATTGATGAGTTATTGGATGAGCGTCATGGGGATTTGTAATTCACCAAAATAGACTTATGCTCTGGCTGTCATCAAATCAAAATTAGGGAGAAAGATGTGAACAAAACAACTTTCATATGTCATTATGGTCACTATGAATTTATGGTTATGTCCTTTGGGATAACTAATGCTCAAAGCACCTTCCAATCTTGTATCAATCATGTCTTCAACAAGCAGTTGAGGAAATTCCTCTTAGTATTCTTTGGTGATTTGTTGATATATATCAAAACTTGGGAGGATCATCTTCAGCATGTAGATAAGATCTTGGCCATCGTGGAGGCATAATCCTTATATGTTAAAGATTCCAAATGTGAATTTGGAATGAAAAAAGTTATTTATATGGGCCACATCATTGGAGTGAAAGGAGTATAGGTAAACTAAAAAAAGATGCAAGCCATACTTGACTGGCCAATAACCAAGACTCTTACTAAGTTGAAGGGATTTCTTGACATATTTTGTTACTACAGGAGGTTTGTCAAAGGCTTCTCCTAGTTTTGCACACCCTTGACAGATTCGATTAGAAAGGGATCATTTAAGTGGAGCCAAGAGGCATAGATGACTTTTGATAGGATGAAGAAGGTAATGAGAACTTGTCTGGTACTTTCTTTACCAAATTTCTCACATCCCTTCATATTGGAGTGTGATGCCTCAGGAGAGGTAATTGGAGCAATACTTATGCATAATAGGCATCCCATTACCTATGAGAGCTGAAAACTGAGGGGACCTGAACTTCTCTACACCATTTATGACAAAGAGATGTTAGCCATCATGCATGCAATGGCTAAATTCAGACAAAACTTGGTTGGAGCCAAATTCATTGTGAGGATAGATCACAATAGCCTGAAGTATTTTTTGGACCAAAAGGACCTAAATGAAAGACAACAGAAATGGGTTAGCAAGATCCAAGCCTATGATTTTGACATTGAATTTTTCAAAGGGAAAAATAATGTGGTGGATGATGCTTTATCTAGAAGACCTCCATTTTATGCTATGATAGATATCTCAGTTGACTTGAAAGCACACCTCTTGGTGGAATATTCTAAAAAAAAAAAATCTTATGAGTTGATAGATGGGAAGGTACAAAATGATAAATTATGTATTGTGGATGACATAATATACAACAAGGGCCAAATATTCCTGGTTTATGAGTCAACCATTAAAATATGAGTGTCACAAGCATGTCATGATTCAACATTGGCAGGACATCAGGGGTTTACCAAAACATACAGGAAGATACGAGAGAGATTTTCATGGAAGGGAATGAAGGAGGATGTGATGTGCTATATCAAGGAGTGCTCCACTCTTCAGGAGAACAAGGATGAACACACGCATCCAACATGTTTTTTGCAACCACTCCTCATTCTAGAGAAGAAATGGGAAAGTATATCAATGGATTTGATCATGGTATTTCCCAAGGTCCAGGGAAAGGACTGCATTTTTGTGGTTGTGGATAGATTAACCAAATTTGTTGATTTCTTTGCCATTTCCCCAGATTACAGTGCTTCAGAGGCTGCAAATTTATTCTTGAGAGAGATCTTCAGGTTGCATGGTTTAACCAAAACCATTGTGAGTAACAGGGACAAAAGATTCATGAGCACCTTTTGGCAGAAGATATTCAGATTGGTAGGTATGGACTTGACCCCCAGTACTAGATATCATCCTCAAACTGATGACCAAACTGAGATAGTCAACAAGCGAGTTGAAGGCTACCTTCGGAATTATGTCTCAGGAAAACAGAAGGCATGGGTTAAGTGGCTTCATCTGGGAGAGTATTGTTACAACACCACCTATCACATGTCTATCGGTATGTCACCTTTCAGGGCCTTATATAGATATGATCCTCTCACCTTTGTGGATATTGTTTTCAATGACTGTAGATCTCCTATGGTACATGATTGGATTCAACAGAGTCAGGATATACTCAGAGAGCTTAAAGACCACTTGCAAAGGGCATAGAATAAAAAAAAGGTATAATAAGATAAGCATAGAGTGGAGCACACATTTGAGGTTGGTGATTTCAAATACTTAAGGATCCAACCATATAGAAAAGAATATATTAAGAGGAGTGGCGCAAAAAATCTCCAACCTCACTTCTTTCGACCTTACAGGGTAAACAAAAGGGTAGGGGTCATGCCATATGAGCTTGATCTACCCCTGGGAATCAAGATACACAATGTCTTTCATGTATCATGCTTGAAAAGAGACATAGGGAAACACATCATTCCTATTGAGGAACTACCACCCCTGGATGAGGAGGGGTAGTTGATACTGATACCGGAGGAAGTGATAGAAGTAACGGATAAGAGGCTAAGGAAGAGGAACACCAGGGAATACTTAATCAAATAGAATAACTTACCTATAGAGGATGCTACTTGAGAAAGTGAACAAATTATTCAATAGACAGGTTCAAAATTGCTTGTGGGCAAGAAATTTCCAGTAGGGGAGACTGTAATGTCCCCCACCTCATGATAAAGAGGGTGTGAGAGAATTATTAGTCTATTTTTCCCCACTAGACTATAGTCTCATGAATCATGGGGACCAGGAAACCCCAAAGTACTTACCTAAGCACAATGTTATAATTTTAAGTTGACTTTGAGGGAAAAGGAAAAATGAAGAAAGGAAAAGACTACATGTGGAAAATTAAGGAGTTAACCCCAGGAGGTGGTCAACTAACTCAACAAAGAATTAGATTAGGGTATAAAACAAAATGAGGGAGCATCTCTCACTCATTCTGGATTATTATTACTCTTTCATTCTTCATCTCTACAACCAAAGAGATTTTGAGGGTTTTGGGATAACAAACCCTAGAGATCATCTCAGTGGTGAAATATCCCACCTATATTGATACAAGCTTGGTCACAGAGGTGCAATATTACTCCCCCACCATTATACAACATCTTACGGGTTACTTAGTCAGGGAAGGAAGAAGGATTGCACAATTCTTAGTGATTTCCAGTAGGAGGGCACATTGTTTCAAGGGAAGATATTCGATCTGTAGGGGGGGAGAGGTTTTGGTGGCCAAAACCTATTGGGATCTCAATGATAGGCCCAGGGGGGCCTTTCCTATACCATTTTGGAGTATTTTTCTTCAGAATATGATTTATTGGGTGCTTGGAACGATTTCTAGCATAGGAGGGCACAATGTATCATATAGATTTGGTCATTTGTGCCATTATATCTTCTCCATTCAGATTGAGACTTTACCCAGGGGTTTGTAATCCCCTTATATACTCTTTCACCAGTTTTGGAGGGCTTTTGAGGTCTAAAGGAAGGAGGCCAGAATATTGGTCATCTACAACCATAGAGTAGGGTGCAACTCAACCAATGAGGGGGTTTCCAGCTATAGAACGGAAAGACATTAATATTGTCCCTTTCACCAATTGATTATGGTGCCTTTGTAGAATATTATATTTAGTTTTTGACATTGTTGTAGCAACTACTATTCTAGCTTGATTATTCTTCTTGTATTCTCCCAGATCTACAGATCTATTGTATCGGGATCACTCTATTATCTAAATAAATGTCATATCTGAATTTGTTGGTTCTATATTCGTATTCTTTGATTGTATCTTGTCATTTTATTATGATACGTGCTCATATATATATCTACATGATATGATATTCTAATTATAAACCCTCAATGCGCAACTTGATGAAGCAAATCTATAAAACACATTGAAACAACAAATAAATAGTTAAACAAACCTTGGTTCCAGGAAAAAAAATTGGTTTGGGAACATTACAAAGGACATTGAAATAATACAACTCATAATACAGTTTATAAAGGGGAGAGTAAAGCCTAAATAAGTTAACAACATCCTCAAAAAAATCCAATTGACTTTGTCATAGGCTTTTGAGAGATCTATTTTGAGGACCACCCCTTTGGTTTTCTGGGTCTTCATGGTGTGTAAGGCCTCCTGGTCAACACCAATTTCCTCATGGATATGCCTTCCTTCCCAAAAGTTGAATTTTTCTTGTGAAATGGATTTTGATAAGACCACTTTGAGCCTACGACTGATAATTATTTCTATCTCCTTATAGATGTAGTTGCATAGTGAGATCATTCTAAAGTCTTCCATTGAAATGGGATCATCCTTATTTGGGCTGAGGGAAATGAAGGTAGCATTGAAAGGAATATGTATATACACATTTTTCCTTGACTCTTCTATGACTTTGAGTAGATCATTTCCTATTAGGTCAAAAAATCCTGCAAAAACATCTATGGACCACCCATCCGATCTTGGGATTTTATCTTTTTGAAAAAAGAGCACCACTTCGTTGAGTTCTTCTTCAAAGACTTCCTCCATTAAATCCTTATTGTATTCATCATCCACAATGCTAGGATAGTTAAGGGAAAGTTTAATGATGGCATCTTGGGTTACTCGTCTTTCAACAGAGAAAAGAGTTTGGAAATGTTGTGATCCAAGTTGTGACAGGTCCTTGAAAAAAGTGATTTGTTTCCCTACTGGATCATTAGTCCCCAAATCGTGTTTTCCAGTTTTCTTCCTTTTGCATAATCTTGGAATAATTTTGTAGTCTTGTCCCCCCTATGAAGCCAAAGGGCCCTTTTTTTTAGTTTCCATTCCTCTTCTCTTGATTGAAGGAGTTGTCTTCTCTTTTTTTCTAGCGTTAGTAGAGCCTCTTTGTCTCCTGGAGATGAAAAACCTCCTTTTTCAGAAGCATAGATTGATTGTAGTTCATCTTTTATGTTGATGAGTTCTTGCTTTTCCATATTCTTTTTATTTCTTTCCCATTCGATTGTGGCCATTTTGAGGGTTTTAATATTGTTTGTGAAATGTAAAAATGCCCTCTCATCTTGGTCTAGAGAGATCCATAACTCTTTTACTAGATTGATAAAGTCCTCCTCCTTCAACCAAGATGAATTAAATTTAAAAGGGATTGTTGGTTTTCTTGTGTTTCCTGCAACCTCTAGGAAAATAGGATAGTGATCTAATTTTCTTCCAGTACCCACCCATTGTATGAGGTGGATAGGTTCCTCCACCAGGTGGGTAGAGATTAAGAAACAATCTAGTGTTTTAGCAATATGTTTGTCCCTCATATTCTAATTTCTCCAAGTTGGATGCAGTTTAATAGGGAAATGTCTAGCATCTCGGATGCTTCCATTTATCTTCTAAAAAAATATGTTTGGGCGTCATCCTGGGCTCTATGTGTTCATGATTCTGTAGGACCCTAATAAAAATTTAAGTCCCCCCCCAGAATGATATTTCTTTTCTTTGTGAAAGATTTGTTTAGGAGGTTGTCCCAAAACCTTTGGAATTATTGAGATGGGTCGTATAGGTCGTATACATTTAAAGTCATGAACACCATGCCAAGTTCCTCCACTCTGACTATCATTCCAAGTCTAGAGGAAAAACCCCATGAATTTTCTAATTTTATGGATCTAGTCCTCCAACCCATGACCAAACAACTTGATCTCCGAGAACCATCCAACCCAAAAAAAATCCAACCTATGAAAATATTTTCCAAAATAGGGACCACTAGGTTTTCATCCCCTAGTGTCTCCTGAAGAATGATGATGTCCATTTGAGTAGACTCCACCAGCCTGTGGAGGGAATATTTCTTTGAGGGGTTTTCCAAACCCCTATAATTGAATGGAAACAATTTCATTTTGAACCCCCTCTCGGGGTTGGCATTTCTCTAAAGGCCCCTGTGATGGAAATTTGAAGTCCCATTGCCATGTCAGTGGCTTCCCGAGACTGAGATTTTGCTAGAAAATATTTTGTAGGGTTTATACCCAGGCCATCCAATATTTTAGGTAACTCTCCAAGGGCCTGAATAGGTATGTTTCTCAATTGGTATCGAACTATTTCCTCCTTAGATATGCTTGAGGATTCTTGTGAGTGGTTGGGTAAAAAGGAAGAGGCATATACTAGGAAAGGGGCCAGCGATATTTGGGACAAAGGGGGCTCTAAGATTGAGGGGGAGTAAGAGTGATGAGCTTCTCGGGAGGAAGGGATATTATTCTAAGGGACAAGAATGTTTTTTCTTAGAAAATACAAAGACTGAAAGTAAAAAAATAAAGATGAAGAAGAAGGCCTAGGAGGCATACCCATATGATATTTGATACCCTATAGGAGTAGACATATTGAAGTTGAGTCGATATTTGCAGTGGATTGATTGAAGCTCGATCCTAAGCTTGAGGCGGTGGAAGAATCCCCATCCTAGAACCTCTAATCCTCCCTACCACCTTGTAGAGATGCATCATGAGAAACCAAATTTGATCTACCTTACTTTGAGGGTCATGTACAAGAGACATCCCCCTGGGATTTGGATCCTCTTTTCCTGAATTTTTCACCCAGGGAGGAGATCCTTCTACGACTCATTGGAAAAGAACACTTTGAGGCTTGATGACCATGTTTTTGGCATCAATGGCACTTGAAGGGTATGCCTTCATATTTAATCTTATGCATAAAGACTTTGTTCCCCCAGGACAATTCTAGGTGTTCAAAGAGAAATTTTCAAAGGTTAAGAGAGACCAAGATCCTTGCCATCGACATCCTCCCATTGGAGATAAAATACATGTCAATGTCCAAATAGGTGCCAAGGGTATTCCAAATTTTTCTAAAACATTTCACTATCCAACACTCTAGTGGAAACCCTAATAGTTGAACCTAGACCGAAAGTTCATCGATGTTTTTGTGACTTGCATCAAAGAAAGGTGACTATTTCTTCATAAGTATAGGTTTCAAGTCTATAAACCAAGGATTTCTCGGGACCTTGGCCACATCCTCCACATTTTGAAGCTTGAACATGAACCATCCCTTGGTAAGAATATGAACCAAGAGTAACTGGTTCATATTGTTCACCAATTATTTTGGACCCAGTCCCTCAGATGAGTGGAGCCCAAGTGCTATCCAATTTATTTTCCCACCACAACCCTTTCATCCATATCTATAACATATAGAAGCATGACATCATCGCCTAGGGCTAGCTTATGAGGATGAGGAACAAGTTTAACAACGACTTGGAGTTTTTTTTTTTTAGTAGCTAGATTCTCCCCTAAAAACTCTAGATGCCTATTCCTGAAGGACTCCTCCTTTCTCTCTTATGGAGTTGATGAAACCCCCCCAAAAAAACCCTCGACCCTCCCCTAGACTGGATGGGTTGGGGATTCCGTAATAAAAATTTCTAGATCCCAAAAAAAAAGTTATCAACTTCTAGAGGGGCTACTGCTAAGAGGAGAAAGAAACTGGATGGAAGGGGGGGTAATAAAAATGACGGTCAACAGAACCGATATCCTTTTCTTCCTGCTGAGAAAGGGATTTATGCATGTCTGAAAAATAGGGGTTGTTTGGAAAAAATACCATCAAAATAGGTCATGTTGATGCAGCCCCCCTAATTAGACATAGGGCTACATGACCTCCTAGTCTTGGATATTCGATTCTCGAGTTGAAAGACTCTCTATAACCTTAAAGGTCCCCTTTATAATATAAACAAAACCCCCTTGGCTACCTGGTGTAGGTTTGAAAACAACCCCCAACCTTCCATTTCGCTCTGTTGTGAAAACTAAGAGTGCCAGCCTTAGCTCCTTTTTAGATAAGCCTTCTCTTGGTTTGACCTGGGGCTATGACCACATGATTATGGGCGCAGCCACAAGTGTTTTGAATTCAAAATTCCCTTGGGCCCACAATTCTCCTCCAGCCTTCACATGTCCTCCTGACGAAACCATTGTTTGAATTGCAGTCTGCCCCCGATATCTTAAACTACCCACAACTTATGTCCCTGCAATGACACGGGATCGTCGATCTCACGATCTTGATGGTAAAGTCCAAATAGATGATTCAAATATGTGTCTTTCTTATCTACAGACCAGATCATCTCCCTTTAAATCAACAGTCAAGGTTTCTTCGTGACTCCGGACTCCATGAGTTTGAAATCTCAAACCCAACTCTCTTCCATACTCCAACCCTCTGGAGACGATCTATGGACACCTGTCCCGTAAATCAACGGTCCTCCCTTCTCTTCGGTTTATTGAACCTCATATTAGATCAACGGTCCAATGATCCCCTTCTCAATCAATGCCCGATATTTCCTCCGTGCCTTCGGACTTCTGAGATATCAAGTCTCAAGTATATTTTTCTTAATGGATTTTACCCAGAGTCTAAGATCCATTGACGTGTGTCCCTCCTAATCCAACGATCGAGGATTTCTTCGAGGATTTACCCCACGCCAATAGATTTTCACCACATCTGCTCTGAATCCGACGACTCTTTTGGCTTCAGGTGTTTCAAGTTTCAACTTTCACCTTCTCTAGAACTTCTGACCTGCTGACATGTACCCTCCTAGATTCAATGGTCCATATATGCTCTGGCTCTTTGGCTCTCCGCGCTCTGGGAGTATGAAGTTTCAAACTAGACTCCTTATGCACTCGCGATATCTGACAGCCCACACTCTCTTGACCAATCCAACGTATGAGGTTCACCCCAGATGATATGACATCTCAGATTTTGTTCGGATGATCAAATGACTGAGATTCCACTTCGGCATTTCGGGGCTTCAGACTTCGAGAATCTCAAGTTTCAAAACTTCTTCTACTCCTAAGCTCACAACAAACAACAAACATGATTCATCCTGGCGATTCGACGCTTGATGTTCTCTTCCAGTGATATGATGGCTTAGGNGACATGCCCTATGTTCCGTATGCCAGTGCAGTTGGCAGTTTGATGTATGCAATGGTCTGTACTAGACCGGACATTGCACATGCAGTGGGATTTTTGAGAAGGTATATGTCAAAACTAGGGAAGGATCATTGGACAACAGTAAAGAGGGTCGTCAGGTATCTTTGTGGCACTACCAGTTATGGATTGTGCTACCAAGGAAGACCAAGATTGGATAGAGTGTTGGACATACATGGATTTGTTGATGTAGACTGGGTTGGAGATATGGATCGCAAAAGATCTACAAGTGGGTATGTGTTTAACCTATTTGGAGGAGCAATCAGTTGGAAGAGAAAAAGATAGGCTGTAGTGGCACTCTCAACTACAGAAGATGAATACATGGAAGCCACTCATGCAAGCAAGGAAGCAATATGGTTACAAAGATTGTGTTCAAGTATTGGGTTGGTACAACAAGCATTGAGATTAGATTTTGATAGTCAGAGTGAAATATTCCTGAAAAATAACCCAACTTATCATTCGAAGACAAAGCATATTGATGTTCAATATCACTTTGTGAGAGACATAGTTGAGGAAAAGAAGGTGTTGCTGGAAAAGGTTGACAATTTGAAGAATGTTGCAGATTCATTGACAAAGTTTGTGAGCATAGAAAAGTTCTCTTGGTGTAGAGTAGAAACTGGATTGTTGACTATATAATCCCTTGGACCCCTGGATGAAAAGAAAACAACAAGTGGGAGAATGTTGGGTATGTGTTATATTCTTTGCATGTGTGTGTGTGGGCATGTCAGATATGACAACTAAGTCTGACGATCCCTCTAGTAGTGCTCTCTATGTCATGTGCGTCAGGCACTTTCCTAGGGGGGTCCCAGGGGGGGAGATCAGGTATGCCCCCCCTGTTTACGTGCAGCATTCGGCAACGGGTGATAGCCTGGGGCAGCACCCCGAAATTTTGTTTTGGGTGATTTTTGCTATTTTTAGCGGATTTTGCTATTTTTAGCGGTTTTGTAAACTAATCCCATATTAAGGGATTAGGGTTTTGGTATCGATAGAATACCTAAAAACATTGTATATATTGTATGGTGAATGGTGAAATTCGAGATAATGAATATAAGAAAGGTTTTCCTGGTTGAGGGTTTCCGGTATAAACTCTATGTGTACTATGTGTATGAGCCATTGATTAAATTTTGTTTTGCTTAAGAATCTATATGCATTGTTTTACTTCACAGGTTTAAAACTTACAATAATACACCAAGATTGGTTACAGTAAATCTCATGGAATCCATTTTCAGGAGAGAAGACATTGTATATGTAGCAGAATGCATAATATCGGTTCAGTTGGACAAGAAGGGGCATCCTCATTACTCTCAAGAAATTCAAAAAATCATTGACAAGCATAACAAGGTTTTTGAACCCATCCCACGAGGACCACCACCAGATAGAGGGTTTGAGCATATTATAGAATTGGAATAAGGAGAAAAACCTATCATTACTACTCCTTATACACACCCAAAAAAGTATAAGGATGAAATTGAGAAGGATATCAAAGAACTTTTAGACATGGGCCACATCAGACAAAGTTCCAATCCTTTTGCATATTTAGTGGTGTTGGTAAAGAAGAAATATGGGACAATGCACATGTGCAGTGATCACAGGGCATTGAACAAAAAGACTATCAAGAACAGATACCCCATCCCTAGGATTGATGAGTTATTGGATGAGCGTCATGGGGATTTGTAATTCACCAAAATAGACTTATGCTCTGGCTGTCATCAAATCAAAATTAGGGAGAAAGATGTGAACAAAACAACTTTCATATGTCATTATGGTCACTATGAATTTATGGTTATGTCCTTTGGGATAACTAATGCTCAAAGCACCTTCCAATCTTGTATCAATCATGTCTTCAACAAGCAGTTGAGGAAATTCCTCTTAGTATTCTTTGGTGATTTGTTGATATATATCAAAACTTGGGAGGATCATCTTCAGCATGTAGATAAGATCTTGGCCATCGTGGAGGCATAATCCTTATATGTTAAAGATTCCAAATGTGAATTTGGAATGAAAAAAGTTATTTATATGGGCCACATCATTGGAGTGAAAGGAGTATAGGTAAACTAAAAAAAGATGCAAGCCATACTTGACTGGCCAATAACCAAGACTCTTACTAAGTTGAAGGGATTTCTTGACATATTTTGTTACTACAGGAGGTTTGTCAAAGGCTTCTCCTAGTTTTGCACACCCTTGACAGATTCGATTAGAAAGGGATCATTTAAGTGGAGCCAAGAGGCATAGATGACTTTTGATAGGATGAAGAAGGTAATGAGAACTTGTCTGGTACTTTCTTTACCAAATTTCTCACATCCCTTCATATTGGAGTGTGATGCCTCAGGAGAGGTAATTGGAGCAATACTTATGCATAATAGGCATCCCATTACCTATGAGAGCTGAAAACTGAGGGGACCTGAACTTCTCTACACCATTTATGACAAAGAGATGTTAGCCATCATGCATGCAATGGCTAAATTCAGACAAAACTTGGTTGGAGCCAAATTCATTGTGAGGATAGATCACAATAGCCTGAAGTATTTTTTGGACCAAAAGGACCTAAATGAAAGACAACAGAAATGGGTTAGCAAGATCCAAGCCTATGATTTTGACATTGAATTTTTCAAAGGGAAAAATAATGTGGTGGATGATGCTTTATCTAGAAGACCTCCATTTTATGCTATGATAGATATCTCAGTTGACTTGAAAGCACACCTCTTGGTGGAATATTCTAAAAAAAAAAAATCTTATGAGTTGATAGATGGGAAGGTACAAAATGATAAATTATGTATTGTGGATGACATAATATACAACAAGGGCCAAATATTCCTGGTTTATGAGTCAACCATTAAAATATGAGTGTCACAAGCATGTCATGATTCAACATTGGCAGGACATCAGGGGTTTACCAAAACATACAGGAAGATACGAGAGAGATTTTCATGGAAGGGAATGAAGGAGGATGTGATGTGCTATATCAAGGAGTGCTCCACTCTTCAGGAGAACAAGGATGAACACACGCATCCAACATGTTTTTTGCAACCACTCCTCATTCTAGAGAAGAAATGGGAAAGTATATCAATGGATTTGATCATGGTATTTCCCAAGGTCCAGGGAAAGGACTGCATTTTTGTGGTTGTGGATAGATTAACCAAATTTGTTGATTTCTTTGCCATTTCCCCAGATTACAGTGCTTCAGAGGCTGCAAATTTATTCTTGAGAGAGATCTTCAGGTTGCATGGTTTAACCAAAACCATTGTGAGTAACAGGGACAAAAGATTCATGAGCACCTTTTGGCAGAAGATATTCAGATTGGTAGGTATGGACTTGACCCCCAGTACTAGATATCATCCTCAAACTGATGACCAAACTGAGATAGTCAACAAGCGAGTTGAAGGCTACCTTCGGAATTATGTCTCAGGAAAACAGAAGGCATGGGTTAAGTGGCTTCATCTGGGAGAGTATTGTTACAACACCACCTATCACATGTCTATCGGTATGTCACCTTTCAGGGCCTTATATAGATATGATCCTCTCACCTTTGTGGATATTGTTTTCAATGACTGTAGATCTCCTATGGTACATGATTGGATTCAACAGAGTCAGGATATACTCAGAGAGCTTAAAGACCACTTGCAAAGGGCATAGAATAAAAAAAAGGTATAATAAGATAAGCATAGAGTGGAGCACACATTTGAGGTTGGTGATTTCAAATACTTAAGGATCCAACCATATAGAAAAGAATATATTAAGAGGAGTGGCGCAAAAAATCTCCAACCTCACTTCTTTCGACCTTACAGGGTAAACAAAAGGGTAGGGGTCATGCCATATGAGCTTGATCTACCCCTGGGAATCAAGATACACAATGTCTTTCATGTATCATGCTTGAAAAGAGACATAGGGAAACACATCATTCCTATTGAGGAACTACCACCCCTGGATGAGGAGGGGTAGTTGATACTGATACCGGAGGAAGTGATAGAAGTAACGGATAAGAGGCTAAGGAAGAGGAACACCAGGGAATACTTAATCAAATAGAATAACTTACCTATAGAGGATGCTACTTGAGAAAGTGAACAAATTATTCAATAGACAGGTTCAAAATTGCTTGTGGGCAAGAAATTTCCAGTAGGGGAGACTGTAATGTCCCCCACCTCATGATAAAGAGGGTGTGAGAGAATTATTAGTCTATTTTTCCCCACTAGACTATAGTCTCATGAATCATGGGGACCAGGAAACCCCAAAGTACTTACCTAAGCACAATGTTATAATTTTAAGTTGACTTTGAGGGAAAAGGAAAAATGAAGAAAGGAAAAGACTACATGTGGAAAATTAAGGAGTTAACCCCAGGAGGTGGTCAACTAACTCAACAAAGAATTAGATTAGGGTATAAAACAAAATGAGGGAGCATCTCTCACTCATTCTGGATTATTATTACTCTTTCATTCTTCATCTCTACAACCAAAGAGATTTTGAGGGTTTTGGGATAACAAACCCTAGAGATCATCTCAGTGGTGAAATATCCCACCTATATTGATACAAGCTTGGTCACAGAGGTGCAATATTACTCCCCCACCATTATACAACATCTTACGGGTTACTTAGTCAGGGAAGGAAGAAGGATTGCACAATTCTTAGTGATTTCCAGTAGGAGGGCACATTGTTTCAAGGGAAGATATTCGATCTGTAGGGGGGGAGAGGTTTTGGTGGCCAAAACCTATTGGGATCTCAATGATAGGCCCAGGGGGGCCTTTCCTATACCATTTTGGAGTATTTTTCTTCAGAATATGATTTATTGGGTGCTTGGAACGATTTCTAGCATAGGAGGGCACAATGTATCATATAGATTTGGTCATTTGTGCCATTATATCTTCTCCATTCAGATTGAGACTTTACCCAGGGGTTTGTAATCCCCTTATATACTCTTTCACCAGTTTTGGAGGGCTTTTGAGGTCTAAAGGAAGGAGGCCAGAATATTGGTCATCTACAACCATAGAGTAGGGTGCAACTCAACCAATGAGGGGGTTTCCAGCTATAGAACGGAAAGACATTAATATTGTCCCTTTCACCAATTGATTATGGTGCCTTTGTAGAATATTATATTTAGTTTTTGACATTGTTGTAGCAACTACTATTCTAGCTTGATTATTCTTCTTGTATTCTCCCAGATCTACAGATCTATTGTATCGGGATCACTCTATTATCTAAATAAATGTCATATCTGAATTTGTTGGTTCTATATTCGTATTCTTTGATTGTATCTTGTCATTTTATTATGATACGTGCTCATATATATATCTACATGATATGATATTCTAATTATAAACCCTCAATGCGCAACTTGATGAAGCAAATCTATAAAACACATTGAAACAACAAATAAATAGTTAAACAAACCTTGGTTCCAGGAAAAAAAATTGGTTTGGGAACATTACAAAGGACATTGAAATAATACAACTCATAATACAGTTTATAAAGGGGAGAGTAAAGCCTAAATAAGTTAACAACATCCTCAAAAAAATCCAATTGACTTTGTCATAGGCTTTTGAGAGATCTATTTTGAGGACCACCCCTTTGGTTTTCTGGGTCTTCATGGTGTGTAAGGCCTCCTGGTCAACACCAATTTCCTCATGGATATGCCTTCCTTCCCAAAAGTTGAATTTTTCTTGTGAAATGGATTTTGATAAGACCACTTTGAGCCTACGACTGATAATTATTTCTATCTCCTTATAGATGTAGTTGCATAGTGAGATCATTCTAAAGTCTTCCATTGAAATGGGATCGTCCTTATTTGGGCTGAGGGAAATGAAGGTAGCATTGAAAGGAATATGTATATACACATTTTTCCTTGACTCTTCTATGAATTTGAGTAGATCATTTCCTATTAGGTCAAAAAATCCTGCAAAAACATCTATGGACCACCCATCCGATCTTGGGATTTTATCTTTTTGAAAAAAAGCACCACTTCTTTGAGTTCTTCTTCAAAGACTTCCTCCATTAAATCCTTATTGTATTCATCATCCACAATGCTAGGATAGTTAAGGGAAAGTTTAATGATGGCATCTAGGGTTACTCATCTTTCAACAGAGAAAAGAGTTTGGAAATGTTGTGATCCAAGTTGTGACAGGTCCTTGAAAAAAGTGATTTGTTTCCCTACTGGATCATTTAGTCCCCAAATCGTGTTTTCCAGTTTTCTTCCTTTTGCATAATCTTGGAATAATTTTGTAGTCTTGTCCCCACTATGAAGCCAAAGGGCCCTTTTTTTTAGTTTCCATTCCTCTTCTCTTGATTGAAGGAGTTGTCTTCTCTTTTTTTCTAGCGTTAGTAGAGCCTCTTTGTCTCCTGGAGATGAAAAACCTCCTTTTTCAGAAGCATAGATTGATTGTAGTTCATCTTTTATGTTGATGAGTTCTTGCTTTTCCATATTCTTTTTATTTCTTTCCCATTCGATTGTGGCCATTTTGAGGGTTTTAATATTGTTTGTGAAATGTAAAAATGCCCTCTCATCTTGGTCTAGAGAGATCCATAACTCTTTTACTAGATTGATAAAGTCCTCCTCCTTCAACCAAGATGAATTAAATTTAAAAGGGATTGTTGGTTTTCTTGTGTTTCCTGCAACCTCTAGGAAAATAGGATAGTGATCTAATTTTCTTCCAGTACCCACCCATTGTATGAGGTGGATAGGTTCCTCCACCAGGTGGGTAGAGATTAAGAAACAATCTAGTGTTTTAGCAATATGTTTGTCCCTCATATTCTAATTTCTCCAAGTTGGATGCAGTTTAATAGGGAAATGTCTAGCATCTCGGATGCTTCCATTTATCTTCTAAAAAAATATGTTTGGGCGTCATCCTGGGCTCTATGTGTTCATGATTCTGTAGGACCCTAATAAAAATTTAAGTCCCCCCCCAGAATGATATTTCTTTTCTTTGTGAAAGATTTGTTTAGGAGGTTGTCCCAAAACCTTTGGAATTATTGAGATGGGTCGTATAGGTCGTATACATTTAAAGTCATGAACACCATGCCAAGTTCCTCCACTCTGACTATCATTCCAAGTCTAGAGGAAAAACCCCATGAATTTTCTAATTTTATGGATCTAGTCCTCCAACCCATGACCAAACAACTTGATCTCCGAGAACCATCCAACCCAAAAAAAATCCAACCTATGAAAATATTTTCCAAAATAGGGACCACTAGGTTTTCATCCCCTAGTGTCTCCTGAAGAATGATGATGTCCATTTGAGTAGACTCCACCAGCCTGTGGAGGGAATATTTCTTTGAGGGGTTTTCCAAACCCCTATAATTGAATGGAAACAATTTCATTTTGAACCCCCTCTCGGGGTTGGCATTTCTCTAAAGGCCCCTGTGATGGAAATTTGAAGTCCCATTGCCATGTCAGTGGCTTCCCGAGACTGAGATTTTGCTAGAAAATATTTTGTAGGGTTTATACCCAGGCCATCCAATATTTTAGGTAACTCTCCAAGGGCCTGAATAGGTATGTTTCTCAATTGGTATCGAACTATTTCCTCCTTAGATATGCTTGAGGATTCTTGTGAGTGGTTGGGTAAAAAGGAAGAGGCATATACTAGGAAAGGGGCCAGCGATATTTGGGACAAAGGGGGCTCTAAGATTGAGGGGGAGTAAGAGTGATGAGCTTCTCGGGAGGAAGGGATATTATTCTAAGGGACAAGAATGTTTTTTCTTAGAAAATACAAAGACTGAAAGTAAAAAAATAAAGATGAAGAAGAAGGCCTAGGAGGCATACCCATATGATATTTGATACCCTATAGGAGTAGACATATTGAAGTTGAGTCGATATTTGCAGTGGATTGATTGAAGCTCGATCCTAAGCTTGAGGCGGTGGAAGAATCCCCATCCTAGAACCTCTAATCCTCCCTACCACCTTGTAGAGATGCATCATGAGAAACCAAATTTGATCTACCTTACTTTGAGGGTCATGTACAAGAGACATCCCCCTGGGATTTGGATCCTCTTTTCCTGAATTTTTCACCCAGGGAGGAGATCCTTCTACGACTCATTGGAAAAGAACACTTTGAGGCTTGATGACCATGTTTTTGGCATCAATGGCACTTGAAGGGTATGCCTTCATATTTAATCTTATGCATAAAGACTTTGTTCCCCCAGGACAATTCTAGGTGTTCAAAGAGAAATTTTCAAAGGTTAAGAGAGACCAAGATCCTTGCCATCGACATCCTCCCATTGGAGATAAAATACATGTCAATGTCCAAATAGGTGCCAAGGGTATTCCAAATTTTTCTAAAACATTTCACTATCCAACACTCTAGTGGAAACCCTAATAGTTGAACCTAGACCGAAAGTTCATCGATGTTTTTGTGACTTGCATCAAAGAAAGGTGACTATTTCTTCATAAGTATAGGTTTCAAGTCTATAAACCAAGGATTTCTCGGGACCTTGGCCACATCCTCCACATTTTGAAGCTTGAACATGAACCATCCCTTGGTAAGAATATGAACCAAGAGTAACTGGTTCATATTGTTCACCAATTATTTTGGACCCAGTCCCTCAGATGAGTGGAGCCCAAGTGCTATCCAATTTATTTTCCCACCACAACCCTTTCATCCATATCTATAACATATAGAAGCATGACATCATCGCCTAGGGCTAGCTTATGAGGATGAGGAACAAGTTTAACAACGACTTGGAGTTTTTTTTTTTTAGTAGCTAGATTCTCCCCTAAAAACTCTAGATGCCTATTCCTGAAGGACTCCTCCTTTCTCTCTTATGGAGTTGATGAAACCCCCCCAAAAAAACCCTCGACCCTCCCCTAGACTGGATGGGTTGGGGATTCCGTAATAAAAATTTCTAGATCCCAAAAAAAAAGTTATCAACTTCTAGAGGGGCTACTGCTAAGAGGAGAAAGAAACTGGATGGAAGGGGGGGTAATAAAAATGACGGTCAACAGAACCGATATCCTTTTCTTCCTGCTGAGAAAGGGATTTATGCATGTCTGAAAAATAGGGGTTGTTTGGAAAAAATACCATCAAAATAGGTCATGTTGATGCAGCCCCCCTAATTAGACATAGGGCTACATGACCTCCTAGTCTTGGATATTCGATTCTCGAGTTGAAAGACTCTCTATAACCTTAAAGGTCCCCTTTATAATATAAACAAAACCCCCTTGGCTACCTGGTGTAGGTTTGAAAACAACCCCCAACCTTCCATTTCGCTCTGTTGTGAAAACTAAGAGTGCCAGCCTTAGCTCCTTTTTAGATAAGCCTTCTCTTGGTTTGACCTGGGGCTATGACCACATGATTATGGGCGCAGCCACAAGTGTTTTGAATTCAAAATTCCCTTGGGCCCACAATTCTCCTCCAGCCTTCACATGTCCTCCTGACGAAACCATTGTTTGAATTGCAGTCTGCCCCCGATATCTTAAACTACCCACAACTTATGTCCCTGCAATGACACGGGATCGTCGATCTCACGATCTTGATGGTAAAGTCCAAATAGATGATTCAAATATGTGTCTTTCTTATCTACAGACCAGATCATCTCCCTTTAAATCAACAGTCAAGGTTTCTTCGTGACTCCGGACTCCATGAGTTTGAAATCTCAAACCCAACTCTCTTCCATACTCCAACCCTCTGGAGACGATCTATGGACACCTGTCCCGTAAATCAACGGTCCTCCCTTCTCTTCGGTTTATTGAACCTCATATTAGATCAACGGTCCAATGATCCCCTTCTCAATCAATGCCCGATATTTCCTCCGTGCCTTCGGACTTCTGAGATATCAAGTCTCAAGTATATTTTTCTTAATGGATTTTACCCAGAGTCTAAGATCCATTGACGTGTGTCCCTCCTAATCCAACGATCGAGGATTTCTTCGAGGATTTACCCCACGCCAATAGATTTTCACCACATCTGCTCTGAATCCGACGACTCTTTTGGCTTCAGGTGTTTCAAGTTTCAACTTTCACCTTCTCTAGAACTTCTGACCTGCTGACATGTACCCTCCTAGATTCAATGGTCCATATATGCTCTGGCTCTTTGGCTCTCCGCGCTCTGGGAGTATGAAGTTTCAAACTAGACTCCTTATGCACTCGCGATATCTGACAGCCCACACTCTCTTGACCAATCCAACGTATGAGGTTCACCCCAGATGATATGACATCTCAGATTTTGTTCGGATGATCAAATGACTGAGATTCCACTTCGGCATTTCGGGGCTTCAGACTTCGAGAATCTCAAGTTTCAAAACTTCTTCTACTCCTAAGCTCACAACAAACAACAAACATGATTCATCCTGGCGATTCGACGCTTGATGTTCTCTTCCAGTGATATGATGGCTTAGGTCTATCCCACTGATTGGATGGTCAAGATTCTATTCTGGGGTTCCAGAGTTCGGGAATCTCAAGGTTCAAGTCTAATATATTATCTCTCCTTTGTGTGTGAAGTACTAAGGATCGACCACTTTTTATTGATCTGAAGATTGTTTATCTTCTTCCCTATGATCCAACGATCACGGTCATTCTTCCTCCAGAGCTTCTGATATCTCCCTAACTTAGAATATTTATCAATTTTCAAAGGTCTCAAACCTTTGTTCCTTCTACGGATGTGAATCTGGGATATCGGCAACACTTATGAAAGTGCTATCTCTTCTGAGCTTCTACCCTTGAAAGTATTTCGATATCCCACGCACAACTTGCTTTCTCAGGCTTTCGAATAACTCAGTTAGAAGGATTTTATTGAAAAAAAAATACTTCTCGCCCACCTGGTGTTCTTCTGCACTGGTTCTTCCAAGATTGTTGGCTTCTTGATGCTATGCACACCTTTCACCTGGTCTGAGTTTCCCTGGTTCTCTCTGAAATTCTCTGAGTTAATCCAAGACTCAATAGACACACTCCTTGCATTCGAGAAGCACACATTGCATACAAGTATCATAAGAGAAACAATTGAAACTCATCCAGTTTCGTCACGAACTCATACAGTCAATATCTCAAACAATCATACCTGAAATGAATCGAAATAAATCATACACATAGAATAACATTTAGTCAATCTCACAAGAAATGAACACAGTTCAAGAATTTGGGATAATTTATGTATGTTCTATTCATTCATGAAAAAAAAGTTACATAGTGTTTTTGCTACTCTACTCTATTCTACTGATCTCTATCTTCTTCTCCCTATTCTTTCTATCTGTTACAATGCAACAATGAAAAACCTATCTAAGGACTGCTCCACGAGCTCTCTGTCCTGTCTAAAATCTATTCTATTAAATTCAAATTTGTTACCTACTTTGTCCTATTAAAATAACTACCAGTTATTGCTAGATAGAGTTAACACTCCATATCTACAATCTTTTACAGTCCTTCACGACCTTACAAACAAGTTACAATTTAAAATTGTTGTTTACAAAATATCCTAACAGCCGATTTAAATTCTAAAATTAATGTTTGATTTGAAATTCTAGCATTGTTGAGATGTCATTCCTTTGCCTCCACACATGCGTTGTTGAATTTGAAGGTGATGCTCCTGCATAATACTCCTCTAGTTAAAAATTTCCATGGACTCCTATTCATGAGCTCTTGCACTGTTTTTCCATGCTTCAAATATCAGGTTCTGTGACCCAACTTTCATCTTCCATTGGATGATATTTCCACTTCACTAAGTATTCAGGATATATCTTCCTCCTGGTTTTCTTTCCATCCCTTTGTTCGATGATTTTTTCCATTTGAGGTTTTTATGCTGTGGGCAATTGCTCTTCCCACTGGATTTATTTTTGATCATATGATTCTTCTGCCTCATCTCTCCTATAAGGATACAGGTCTGCAACATTCAATATCAGTGATATCCTAACATTGTTTGGAAACTCAATCTCATAAGCATTGGTTGCAAATTTTCTAAGAATCCTGCATGGTCCTATATTCTTCATCTTCAATTTGTTATACATTCCCCTTAGAAACCTCTCTTTTCTCAAATGAGCTAAAACTTCATCTCCAACTTCTAATTGAACTTCTCTCCTCTTTTGATCAACTTTGATCTTGTATTTATGGTTGTTGTCCTGTAGCTGTTCTTTGAATCTGTCATGGAGTTTCTGCATTTCTATTGCAAAATCCTCTGCTCCAACACTTCTGAACACATATTGATTCAAATCTCTCAACTCTATAATCCCTCTTGGTTGTATTCTATACACAATTTCAAATGGACTTTTTCCTGTGCTCCTATTCAATGAATTGTTGAATTCAAATTATGCTTGTGCCAGAATCTGATCCCATTGTCGACCTTGCTAAGTGACTAAACTTATCAACAAGTTTCTGAGACTCTTGTTTATTGCTTAAGTCTGTCCATTTGTCTGAGGGTCATATGTTGAACTAAAGGACAAGTTCATCCGTAGCCTTTTCCATAGAGTCCTCCAAAAGTGTCCTACAAATTTGGTGTCCTTGTCTAAAACTACGCTCCTCGACAATCCATGTAGTCTCACTGCTTCTTTGAAAAACAAATTGGTGATGTGTGTGGCATCACTCGTCTTCTGACATGTTATGAAATGCTCCATTTTTGAAAAATTTTCCACCACAACAAATATGGAATCGCTCCCTTTTTGAGTTCTAGGAAATCCCAAAACAAAATCCATACTGATTGCATCCCATGGCCTTTCTGGAATTGGTAATGGCTGATACAAACCAGTGTTTTGTTGTCTTCCTTTTTCATATTGACAAATCCTTCATTTGTTCACAAAATTTTTCACCTCTTCTCTCATGCTCAGAAAATAGTATGAATTACTCAGCTGTGAAAATGTCTTATCATGACCAAAATTTCTAACTAAACCTCTATTGTGTTTCTCTTTTAGTAGGTTTTCTCTCATTGAGCATTTTGGTATGCACAATTCTCTTCCGTTGAACAACAATCCATCCTGGATCAAATATTCATTTCATGGGATTCTATTTCCCAATAAAGGATTCTTGTCTGCCTCATAAGCCTCCTTAAAATATTCATCTTCTTTATACATCTCTTTGAGGTGTTAAAACCCTAAGGTATCCACTTGGAATTCATGTACAATCAAACTCCTCCTGCTCAAATCATCTACAACTTTGTTAGCAGCTCCAACAATGTGTTTAATAACCAAAGTAAAATTTTGCATAAATTCTACCCATTTTGCATGTTTCTGATTCAACTTTTCTTGCCTAGTAATAAATTGCAAAGCTTGATTATCAATGTACAAGAAAAATTCTTTAGGAATTAGATAGTGCCTCCATTTTTTCAAATCTTGAATCACTGCATAAAATTCCTTTTCATACGTGAAATACTTTTTCTTGATGTCATTTAGTTTCTCACTGAAATAAGCAACTGGATTATTGTCTTGAATCAAGACTCCTCCAATAGCTAATCCACTTGCATCTCATCTCACCTGAAATGTTTTTCCAAAATCTAGTAACACCAAAATTGGTTGTTCTGTGATATTCTCTTTCAAAACTTTGAAACTTTTTTCAGCTTCCTCTTTCCAGCTAAAGGACCTGTGTTTATTATTCACAATGTCCAACATGGTTGCATATATACCACTAAAATTTATGATAAACTTTCTGGTGCAGACCCCCCTTCCCTTCTAAGGGCTATGTGACCTCCCGGTCTAGGATCGATCAAGATATTGAGTCTGATTGACTCTCCGGGTCTTTTCTAGACCCCAAACCCACTTTCATAGGTCCTTTCTCCAAATGTGTAGGTCATATGAGACCAACATCTTCTCTCCCAAGTGTCGTTCGAATCTCAATCCCAAAAAGTGGGTGCTAGACCCTCTCAGCTAATCCCCCTCTCCCTTGTGACCACTGGCGATGACCAGACGCTCAAAGGAAAGGGGTGTCACGATTTCACTTTTCGCGACCCTAGGAGCATTGTTACCTCTATTCACCTAATAGATGTAATCCTGATGACCTGAGATATATGGTCCAGATCTCCCCTTGATCGACGGATGCAATCAATTTGTCATTCGTGTTTTATGACTTCAGAGTTCTCTTGCCTCTGTACTCTCGATATCCGAAATCGTGATGGCACTGGATCAATGGTCCATATCTCTCCTCAGAACTGAAGGTCATGATGATTTCAAGACTTCACATTTCATGAAATCGAGAGACTTTTCACCTTCGGTCCTCCGATACTCGAAATGTCGATATTTCACCCTGGACAATCAACGGTCCATATCTCTCTTGGATCCAACAACTTAGATCAAGTCGCGGATTCAGGATTCATGAATTCTTAGTTCTCCGCCCTTTTACTTCTCCACAATGYGAGTCMGCAAAATCCTAATCATTCGCCATGYGTCCCTCCCAWTGAAAAACTCTAATTCCTTAGCATTCAGAWCRAACSGTTGAAGTTTTATCCCCCTTACACTTACGCTATCCTCAGAGTTGGAAGATTTTTGGAGGATTTAAAGGTTTCAACCTTTGTCCTTCCTGTGAGTCCATTTCTTGTATTTCGTCAACACTTATGAAAAGTGTTATTCCTCCTAATATTGGTCTCATCAAGACTTGGATTTCCCGCGCACTCCTTGCGTTTTATGGATTTCAATAACTCAGTTCCTTAGGATTTCCCAATGAGAAACTCCTCTCTCCCTCCTAGCATTTTCCTTTTTTGTTTCTTCAAATTCTTGCTAAGTGCCTTTGACACTTAGTCGAATCTCGAATCTGTGCACTCCTTGCACCAGATCATTATGCAAGGTTTTGGGTTCTTGCAGATGACTGTGCATGCCTTGCACCAATCTCTTTGCACTCCTTGCAAAGGGAAAGTTTCATGTAATCTCTTCTGAGATTCGAAAGCGAAACAAATTTTGTCAATGCACTCCTTTCGTTTTGTGCACACACCTTGCACTACTTCAACATAAGAGAAACAATTGAAACTTATCCTAACATTCACAGTTCCATCTAATCATAGCGATATTAATCCATTCTCTCGTGAAAATAAAATACAGAGAATTGCAAAACAATTTTCACACCATGCATTGGATCAATTTTTCTTTGTTCTATTCATAAGTGAAAATGACTACAACTGAAATCAAAACAACAATTCAAACTCCATTTTCCTGCTAACTTGCAGCTAACATCTACCCTAAATCCAACCTCATTTGGGCGTATAAAACCTCTATATATCATAGGGATATTAGGGTTTCCCCCCTAACTATGTGTCTACTCTAATACTATCCTACGACTATCTTGGATCGGTCGCATTCCAGAGTCATAATGGAAACTCCCACTCCACTCGCGATTATCTAAACGTGCCTCAAAGGGTAATTCCGACACTGGGTTCAAGCGTGCCTCAAAGGATAAATTATGGCATTGAGTTAAGGTGGATTTAAAATATCTGTTGCAACTGTCGGTGTTGGATCCTGTACGGATTCTTTGATGTTGATGGGTCTTTCTCTACATGCTTTTCAACGATTCTCCTACATCATACTCCCCTTGACAAAAATTCATGGACTCTTGTCCATGATCTCCTGTACTGATTTTCCATGCTTCTGGATAGAAGCTTCACTTTCCCAATTGGCATCTTCTATTGGGTGCCCCTTCCACTTGACCAGATACTCAAAATAGGTCTTCCTCGTGGTCTTCTTGCCAATCCTCTGATGAACAATTTTCTCCATCTGTGGCTTTTTTGCTGTGGGAATATTCTCTTCCCAGTGGATCTTCATTTGATCTTTTGATCTCTGCATCTGTTGTGAGTGGGAAATCCATATACGGACTAGAACATATGGTTTTATCATGCATGCATAAAATACCTAAAGATTCCTACTTTCTACCGTTATCCCAGACCTAATCCCTATTATTCTTAAGCAAATACGTAGTTAAGAAGATCAAGTGAGCATACCTTATTTCGGGCGTTTGATATCGATCCTTCTTCATGCTTGGTCACTCTTTGACTACATCTCTCCTCCCAAGGCTGACCTGCATTCACACAAGACAAACAAAGAACTC
>JZKD02S0035939.1:69205-82648 GCA_000966675.3 Picea glauca
CTAACTACAAATGCATACTAATGCATACTAAAGAAACACACTTTTACCTAACGACATATTAGACCAAGTAGATCTTAACTAACTCCTAAGTGTCTAAATATCCTAACACCCTCAGGGCCATATCATATACATTTATCCATATATATACCCCCCTTGGGTCATAACAGATAGACACCACAAGAGCTTATGGAATATTTGAGAAATGATCCATGTATATATGTGTGGAGCATTCTATCGTTAGTGTTGTTGCTTCCAATCAACATCCATATTCTTTCAAGAGATTTCTTATGCTATTGAACCAAAATAAATCCAGAAAAACCCATCTATCTGTTGGTCTATCTCAAAATAAAAAGAATGATTAGTGTTTTGCAACATTATATTTCCTAGGATTTTGATTCAATTCAACAAAAATTACCAGTGCAAATTAATATAACCTGAAAACAGGGTCTCTTTGTATCATTGCACACTTTTCTCCATAAATAGTTGATATGGCTACAGGGGAGACTTCCTTTAGTTTCGCAGAATCCTTTGAAGTGTTTCCTTTTCTTGTTGAATCTTTAGGTGATGACTGGGCATTTTAAAAATGACCATGACAGTTTTTTGGAAAATTTCTTTATGAACAAACCATATTTCTCCTAAACTACTACAAAATTTTAAAAACTACCCTTGATTAGGTTAAATCATCCAATTCCTGAAGTGGGTTTTAAACCATTTCACATGATTCCTTACAATTTGGCCAGAATCTATTCCCAAAATTTGATACCCAGAAAATGATGGGAACTATCCACATATCTTTGATCTTTTGCAAACAACATTGAAATCTCTTTATGATGCTCCTAGAAATTGCAGCATAATTCAAACCAACCTGCATCAATATTTTTTTTCTTAATATCAGGATATTCTTTGAACAATTTGAGCTCCTCTGGTTCCAAACGAAGCACTTGACCACTTTTCTTAGGTGTCATCACATTGATTGTGATTTATGTTAATCTGCAGATGTTAAGATTTCAATCTGATAAGATTTCTGGAAATTCTTGAACAGACAAATGGTATGGGGAGGTTTCTTCATCTGCAAAACATTGATATACCAAGATATAGATATTACAAATCAAATCATAATTTTTCATGTTTTAAATATTGGCCCAAAACCTTTGATTGGATGTAGAACTGAAAGGTACAAACTCAATCTCTTTAAATCATCACCCAGATCCAAAACACGATTTGATCATAATAATTAATGGTGCTTGACCCTTTGCATGATTTTTGTTAACTACTGACATAATCTTTTGCGATTTAAACACGTTCAAAGACAATGAAGATTTAGTTGCTACAAGAATGGTGCCATTCTTGTAGCCTCTTTCAAGTTTTTGAATTTAAATAAAAATTGGCTCTAAGTCTAATTGAAGATAGTATTCTTATCTAAAATTCAAACTTTATCTAACTAATGCATGATAAAAAATTCCAAAGCAAATAAAAAACACTCCACAAGTCATAGAAGAAACGGGAAATAGGGGAAAATTGATACTAGGAAGAGGTAGGATAGGGGCAATTGGTAGGTAAACAGTCATGAATATATTTAAGGACTAACAAGATGGTCAGTTGTTCAATATTTATATTCAAGTTGATGTTAGGCCCTAAATAGGTTCCCAATCAATGTGTGTATTAGCAATGTTTAGCCCAAAGGCACGTTTGATTCTCAAATGGTATATTTTTCTAGATCAAAGTATTAAAAGTGAAGGGAGGAGCACCAACATTTGATTCTGAGGACCCGCAATTTATTTTTAATATTTGGAGATGCCTGTAACAACCCCATCATTATGACTACAAGCGACGCAAGAAAGTGCAATTTTATTTTTTTTTAGGCAGGAAAGCAACGACGAAAACAGTTAAATCACACAACTTGGTGACGAACACAACACACACACAGATCATGCAATAGACAACAATGACTCAACACACTAGTAGATCATGAATCTAGGTGGAACATGTGATAATCAATAGACAGATAAAAACGACAACCAGTCTGACACGAGAAAGACAATGCCTACAAGCTAAAGGACAACATCTACAACCCGACACAACGACTTCGACGGACATTATATAGAAACCTTTATGACGTGAAAAACCAAACGCATTAAGGCGTTGCAGATACAAGCACCAAAATCAGTTACAACAAACAATATACTCACAGTGGGAAGCTAAGACTTCAACCAGGTTATCATTTTCATCTATTCAACCAGGCACACAAGGATCCCCTCATCAGGAATCATGTCGTCACAAGGCGATAGATGTGACAGTAACCATAGCGCAACATAACATTTCTAGACCCCTTTACCCAGGCTAAATTCAACGTGCTAGGAGACCGAATTAACTATCTAAACACATGCCGACTAACCCTAGCACCCAATCAACAAGTCGAAAAGATGCAAGGGAATCTGACGACTATGACATTCATACAACACATTAATTTCCTTGTGCAACAAGATCAATCTGTACACATTAAAATAATTATTATCAAAACAATTAGTTCATTATAACTATTTTCCAATTCTATTATCAAATATGTATTTTCCTGAGGAAATTCGCTATCATTTAAACTGGAACCAAAAATGGAACATGTCTTTTAAAGCAATATAAATGTGTCTTTTAAAACTGAATATGTTATCTTTTAAACTGAAACAATATATAATTTTTTTATCTATGTAATCTATATATTGATATTACTGTATCACATTAGATATAAAAACGTTGCCATTACATATTAAATTTTCTAGTTATACACATCATACCACACATTCGACAAATCACAGTTGTATACAAAATATCATTGTTGTCTAATTTAATTCTCTATATATTCATTGTCTATACAAATAAGAGCTAATAATGAAATTAACAGTAATGATATACAATAAAGACATTACTGTCTAAATATAGTGTTGTCCCTTAACGATATTTAATAATGGTATATAATGATGATATACAATAAGGATATATATTGTCTAAAATATATTGCTAAGTTAAAATGATATTGCTGAGCGAAAACATGATAGTGTTGGGAAAAATATGATATCATTGTGTCATTAATGTATAAATCACTGCCATCTATATAATATGCTATCTATCAAATAAAATAATTGATGTTTATTGCATAAGATCGTTGTCATTTATATCATATGTTGTCTATCAAATATAATAGGTGAAAATGTAGTCAAACACAATAAAAATCAAAATGTTGTCAATCCCATCATACACTATTGTCATTCGCCTACCAAAACCGTTGACGTTCACCTGCAAAAACATTGCCATTACACTGAAGATACGCAGTCTGAATACAATCGTTGTATGTATAATTATGGTTGTCAGGCGTTGTTATCTCAGTCCCACGAATATATCACCATCTATTAGTTATTCACATATTTAGATATCATTTGTTGTCTATTTAAAAAGGAAATCGCTATTAAACAACATCTATAGAATCGTTGTCAAAATATTATTGTTAAGGCACAACCATAGATAAAAATTGTTGTCATATAATGAATATAAAACCATTGTTATATCATAAATAGAAAATCGTTATTATACCATATCCATGAAGTCGTTGTCAATTATTATTGTTAATCACAACTATAGATAAATAAAAATCATTGTCATATAATGAATATAGAATCGTTGTTATATCATAAGTAGAAAATTGTTATTATACCATATCTATGAAATCGTTATCATGAAATGCGATGTCACTGTCATGAAATGAGAATTCGTTGTCATGAAATGAGATTATGATATCCCTATCATGAAATGAGAATTCTCTTTCATTAATTGAGATTTTGATATCAATGTCATGAAATGAGAATTATAATATCGTTGTCATGAAATGAGATTTCACTATTTAAAACTGAAACTAAAAATATATCGAATATAATTGTTTCAGTGCAACTGAAACAAAACAGGTCATTCACATAACAACCATATTGATGGTATTTGTAAAGGCTATGATTGGGTGTAAATATTGTCATTATCAATCAATATATCATTGTCCTTTAACAATAGAATGTTTTATAGTAAATCATAAGAAGGAATCGTTGTCTGACGCTAAACAAGATTCGTTGTCTAAAATCAAAATGGTAAAAACAAGTTGGTAAAACGAGTTGGGTAAAAACGTGTGGGTAGATACGATTTGGTAGAAACGATTGGTAAAAATTATTTGGGCGTAAAAGAGAGTTGGTACAACCAATTGGTAGAAACAATTTGGTAAATATCAAAGGTATCCAAAATCACATGGTCTGTACAAGAATAAATCATTGTTAAAAGTATATATATAAGATATACATCATCAATTATAACACAGTCACAACAGTCAAAATTTGTTGTCTATCCTATATTAGATAAGAACGCAGTGATAATTTGCTCACTTGCAGAGATGAAATGAAATCAGATAGCTAATTTTTGAGTTTGTTTAAGTGCAGGGACATATGGAATGCAACGATAAATGGACACATATATAAATTAAATGTAGAGATTAAACACCACAAGAACACTCTGAGATAATCAATCACAGGAAAATGCAAAAGTAATCAATCACAAGAAACCACATAGGTTTAACAGTCAAGCGCAAAGATCAAGGTCTAATAATAAGAAAAAAATGTAGAAATAAGTAAGGGATAGATAGTTGCATGAGAATTTATCCTTCACTCGTCATCCATGCACAAAAAAGAAGGGCATTTGAATCTATAGGTCTTTAAACACTGAAGTGACGACCGTCGATTCGGCTCCTAGCTGACTACTCAGGCATAGACTAATGACCTAAGGGATAAGAGACGAAAGATAAAAACACAATCTCTTCTTAATAATCAATAAAATCCACACAGAGAAGTCATTACAATTAGAAGTTGGGTTCGCTAAGGGAAATCAATTTAGAATACAACAAGCAAGGGGATTACAAATACCATAGGAAAGTAGGTGCAAGATAGCCTATGGCAATGAAATATTCAACCGAGCACAAAGAAATAACATGTGTAAATTAATTTCATTACAAGTAACAACTTAACAAGCGTACCTTAGCCAAACAAAAATGCTCCGTAGCTTCTGTCTCATGCGCACTCTATCCATATCCCGCTTGTCGACCCATGTGAACTCACCGGTACCTCCCAGCCAACGCTAGGGGTATTATTCTTCCCCCTGAGCCACCTAAGCTGCAAAGGGGCCACGCACACAATACCAGAGAACAATTAGCACCCAACTCGCCTCACAAGGTCGAGCTACCACTCGTTACCCGAGCTCGGTATCCCAACTCCCATAAGATAAGTTCAGTCAAGACAAAAATTCAGCAGCGTAACATTACACATAAATATGAGATCCATACTCCTCCTCCTCCATCCTTTTTATAGAGTTTTTAAGTAATTAGTTTCCCAAATTCTCATTAAATTCATATTTCATAAATTTTAATTAGGAAAAACCTCCCCCGTACACATGTCGTCTGATCCCCTAGTTGCACTACAAAATTATTTTTATTAATTAATTAATTATTCCTATTTCCCTCACCCACCTAAAAGCATTCCTAAAAATGCTCCTTGGTGTCCCAATATTCCCTTACAACTCTTACATGACTTACGCCTTATTTAATTCTTAGTTGAGTTCACAAATAGCAAGTTCTAAAGGCAAGATTCCTTACTAAGCTAGACATTCAACGTTTTCCTTGTGTTTCCCTTTTTCTCTAGGTTTCCCCTCTTTCTTTAAGTTTCCTATTTCTTTTAAGTTTCCCTCTTTTTCCTTTTTAACTAAAAATCAATTTAGCAAGTGTAGATAAAACAACCATTTACCCTTTTTCTTCTTTAATTAAAAATTAAATTAGCAAGTGTAGATGAAACAACCATTTACCCTCTTTTCTTTTTATCTAAAATTAATTTAGCAAAAATAGAAAAAAAACAACCAATTCCCTTTTTAAATTTTAATCCTCCATTAAAATTTTGACTTTAATAAATAAATTTGAATTTCTTAGCCCCCTTCTTATTACATGTTTATTTGTTATTATTATTTTTTTTTTACCACAGGTTCTACTTAGACCTAGATTTTAATTTCACTAGGTTGGGCAACATTTTCTTAGGGAATTTGTTTTTTAATATTACTTAACACATCATTCATTTTAAGGCTGTCTAGGTTTATTCACTTACCATTTAAAATTGCGACGTGCCCTTAAGGACGCATTAGGTGCTCCAAGGGTGCCACTCACCTCTTTCTGTTTTCCTTGCACGATGTGCCCTTCAGGACGCACTACATGCTCCAAAGGTGCCACTCGCCTCTTTCTATTTTCCTTGTGCGACGTGCCCTTTAGGACGCACTACGTGCTCCAAGGGTGCCAGTCGCCTCTTGACTGACTTGGTAGACATAAAAAACCCCTAGAGTCAATACTTCGCTAGGTGATCTTATGGGAGACTAAGGGCCTCTAAGGAATAAGGCCCCTACCTTATTGCGTGCCTCGTAGAGTCATCGTGAGCAACTGTCATAGTCTCCCCTCATTGCATCGTTGGTCTTCTCGAACTAGGTAATATTTAACCTATAGTTTGAGCCACGATGAGAGTGCTAGTAGGTTGTGGCAAGGCTATTGTCCACACCTCTCCCTCTAGTCTCTGGTTGTCCTATGTGACCCCTCTACTCCACATGTGAGTCTGGTCGACAAGCTATCACCAGCCTACATCCATCAACAAATCATGTCAACAACAATAATCAATCCTCATAACATCTAATCATATGTACATGTGTCACATCAATAACATTCAAACCCAACAGTCCTTTCCCTGACTCGATCCAGAGTCCAAGGGGTTTCATTGATGCCTCTGCATCCTCAATGTCCAAAGTCCTGCACACTCAGGAGAACCCATTCAATAGCACTTGTCTATGTGAATACAACAAAATAACATATCGTCAATCGATAATATCTCATGATCATAATCAAAAAGCCAATACTATAATAGTCTGGATCACTTGCAAGAAAGTGTCCTCAAGGAATAAGTTCACTCAGAGAGTGCAAGAGAGGGATGTTACATACACCCCCTCTAGTTTTAAACTTCATCTTGAAGTTTCACAGTATATAAGTGCCGAAATAAAGTGTATCACAGTATCATAAGTCTATCTATAAAAAAATATGGAAACTGCTGATGCATATCATATGCGTCCTCTCAAGTCGCTGAGTGCAGACTATAGTTGTCCCACTAGACCTTGACTTGATCTACTATTCGATGATGTTGTTGTCGAATGCGACAGTTCAGGATATGGATCGGCTCTGTCGTCAGCACACCCTCGTTCGATCCTGCAAGGAACTCATGTCAATAACATGTGTAGGATCACTAATATAATGTCTCAAACAGATACATGAAAAACATTGAGCATACGCCTCAAAGAATAAGTAAAGGCTAGTCAACTAGGCCATGGGCCCTCTCTTTTCCAAAATCTCTTAGGATCCCCCGAACCTAGGAGATATTTTATCACCCTTTACAAACTTGATCTAACTCTTATGCGGTTTCACTCACAAGATTAATTGATTGCCAACTTCATAAATATGATCGACACTATGGGCCTCGAAAAAACTATATTGTCGATCCTGAGCTTCCTTGATCCTTTGTCTTATGGTTTGAATTGATCTTCCATTTCTTGGATTGCTTCGAGTCCCACTAGGACCCTATCCTCAAGCCGATCCCAACTCAAAGGCATATGACATGGTCTCTTGTAAAGAAACTCGGAAGGTGCCATCTTAATGGTGTTTTAATAATTGTTGTTATACACAAATTATACCAGTGGAAAGAACTCTTCCCAACACTTATGTTGGTCCATAACATACATAAGCAAGATGTCCTCCAAGATTTGGGTTGTTCGTTTGTTCTTCCTGTCTTTCTCCGGGTGCTACGAAGTACTAAAATTAAGTCGGGTTCCCAAGGCCTCTTGGAAACTAGTCCAAAATCGTCAAGTAAACATCGATCCTCAACCGGATATAATCCTCTTAGGCATGCCATGCAACATCACAATCTTGCTGATGAAAAATATAGCTATGTTAGGTGCCTGATATGTCGTACCCATAGGAATAAAATGAGCACTCTTCGTCAGAGTGTTGACTACCACAAAAATCGAGTCATGTCTCCTTGTCTTCAGTGGCAATCTAGCAATGAAATCCATCGAAATGACCTCCCATTTAGATTCTGGAATAGTGTGTGGCTATAGTAATCATGCTGGATGTCTATGTTCAGCCTTCACTTGCTGACATTCTAGACATCTTGCCACATAGTTGACTATGTTTTCCTTCATTCATTTCTAGAAGAATAAGGGTTTAAGGTCTTCCCTCATCTTCGTGACTCCCGGGTGAGCCATGCACACTGCTCTATGAGCCTCATTTAGGATCAAAATCCTCAACTCATCATTCATTGGTACGTAAATTTAAGTTTTAAATCCCAATAATCCATCGTCGTCAAACGTAAATCCTTCAAATCTTGGTACCATCATTGTTTTTTATCCAATAAAATACTTGACCTCTTTGTACCAGTCATTGTCGCACTGTAAAGTTAGAATATTTTCATGCAGATTCATCTGAAGAGGCATCACAGACAAGATGTGTGGTCTTTGACTCAATGCATCCCCACTTTGTTCACTATTCCCTTTATGTAAGTAATCTCTAAATCATACTTGCTAAGCAATTCCTACCAACGTCGTTGTCGCACGTTCAATTCGCTTTGTGTAAAGATGTTTGGTAGTCCACAGTGATCCATTTAGTTCAAATTTACTTCCAATAAGGTAGTGCCTCCAAAATCTCGAGGCATAAACAATGGCTAACGCTCCAAATCGTGTGCCGCATAGTTCTCCTCATGCCTTCTCAACTTTATCGAGATGTAAGCGATCACTCAATTGTCTTACATCAAGACTCAACCTAAGCCTTCCTTGGATGCGTCAGTGCATACCAAGAAGTTTGTGTCCATGTTAGGGACCTTCATTATCGATGTTTTTGTCAACAACTCCTTGAGCCTCCGAAATGCTTCCACACATTTCTTGGTCCATACAAACTTCTTTTTCTTCTTTTGCAATTTCGTAATCATATTTTCTATCTTTGGAAAAAAAAAACCTCAACGAACCATCGATAGTATACCACTAAAGCCATGAAGCTACGCACTTTGGGGACATTCATTGGTGCAGGCCATTACATAATAGCCTCAAACTTTGGTGGATCCATGACGATACCTTCTCCAATGATGACATTCCCTAAGTAGTGAATCTTCGATGGATAAAACAAGCATTTAGACAATTTCCATACAATTGGTTCTCTCATAGACACTGTAGTACCAAGCTCAAGTGCTCGTCATGTTCTTCCAACCTCCGAGAGTAAATCAAAATATCGTCAATGAATACTTGGACGTAAGTCCTAGGTCCAACAACTCCTTCAGTTGCATTCTCAACTCCTATAACTTCAAGGTCGACATCTGATAAGGCGTTCTTGCTATCAGTTTAGTTCCAGGTTTTAGGTCAATGGTAAATTCCAATTCCCTCTTCGGCGGAATCCTGGGAAACTCCTCCGGGAAGACGTCCATAAACTCTCTCACCACCAGAAGGTGTTCTAGACCTTCCGCTACTCCATTCTTGTTTAACACAAGGATCACATAAATCTTACATCCCTTGTGCATGCTCTTCCATAGTTGTAAGGAAGAGATGAACCTCAGGGAAACTCACTGGTTTCGAAATACAATCATGTGTCTATGTCCCTCATCATCGACCAAGCTCAAACATTTCATCTTATAGTTGAGTATCGCCTCATGCAATTCCAACCAGTACATATCGATCACGACATCGTAAGATCCTAAGATCGTGACGTACATTTGGCCCTAGTGACAAACTCTCCAAGGTTAAGGCTACAACTCGTAACCTTTCCTCCAACCTTTTGTCTGGCTCTCGAAGCCATTTCTAAAAAGATAAACTCACCTTGTTTGACTTCCTTTACCTTAATTCTTTTTAGCGCTACATCAAGAATGAAACTCTCGGTAGCACCAGGATCTATCATAATATGAAAGGTTTGGTTAGCAACGATAAGGATTTCACTGTTGAGGCATTGGTCATCGATGTGTATTGAAAGTGGATCCTCTCTGGAAGCCAGGATATCCTGGTGAAAGTCTAGCTGGTGTCTGATGCTGCTGCACACTAGATGACACCTACCCTACGGGTCTCGCTGGAGTCTTTCTCCAAACCCCACTGATAATCTCCTCCTCTGCTATGAGGGCCTTATGAACAACCTCATGCAAGTTTTGAGGCATAGTAATCCTAACCTTTGCAAAAATTTTGACATTCAGGAAAAAAACGAACCTTTTGACCTTAATTTTGTCGGTATTCAAGTGTGGAGCATACTGAAGCAACTCCAAAAATGGGCCTCGTACTTGGGCACCGTATGACCACCCTGTCACAAGGCATTGAACTTGTTGAGCTGACACTCATTGAATTCCTCAGAAAGATACCTCTCCTGGAACCATTCCTCGAACAGTTCCCATGACACGTCTTTGACGGCCATATTCAAATGCGGTAGGAGCATATTTAATCATAGAAGAGCGCCCCACTTCCGTGGAAAGATCTCCATGCGGACCTTCATGTTGGAGGTCATAACCATGAAGCATGAATCAAAATGCCTTTCTCTCCATCCATGCCTCAACGGCTCAGTTGTCTACGACACTCATAGACTTGAGAACTCATCCCTCTCGATTTCTCGGTGAATGCTAACAGTACTGGCGGGGGTGTGTTGTGGACCCTTTGGGGTACAAGCGCCCTGGCCTCATCTCAGTACAAATGGTGAATCAAGGCCTCTAAAAATATTTGGAAGGACCTTATTATACCATCATCATCCCTTACAACAATCAATCCCAACCCAAGGGATTTTTATTCCCTTTTGGGGGTTAGAATCCGAGGGCACGGACACTTCTGGAGGCGTCACACCTCCTTCCACGAACCCATGCTGTGAACCTCTACGGTGTCCTCTAATCGAGATCACCGCATGGACACATTAAAGTTTTAATTAGCCCTAGGTTATTACTCAAGGATTTACTGCAATGGAAAGCATGGCAATCCACAGTCACAAGGTTGAACCCACTCTGATACCATATGTAATGACCTCGTTGTTATGACTACAAGCGACGCAACCAAGTGAATTTATTTTTTTTTTGTTTTAGAAAGGAAGGCAATGATGACAATAGTTAAACCACACAACTTGGTGACAAACACAATGCACGAATATCAGACAATAAACAACAACAACTCAACACACTAACACATCATGAAACTAGGTGGAACATGCGATAATCAATAGACAGATAAAAATGGCTACTCGCCCGACACGAGCAACACAACGCTTGAAAGATAAAGGAAAACATCTACAACCTATACCAAATGCCTTTGATGACCAGTATCTAGAAACCTCTATGATGCTCAAAACCAAACACATTAAGGAGTTGCAGATCCAAGTACCAAAATCAATTACAATGAACAATATGCCCACATTGGGAAGACAAGACTCCAACCAGGTTATCTTTTTCATCTATCCATCCGGGCGCACAAGGATCCCCTCATCGGGAATCATGTCATCACAAGGCGATATGCGTGACAGTAACCATGGCGCAACATAACATTTCTAGACCCCTTTACCCATGCTAAATTCTACGCGCTAGGACATTGAATTAACTGTCTAAACACATGATGACTAACCCTAGCACCCAATCGACAAGTCAACAAGATGCAAGGGAATATGACAACTATGACATTCATACAACACATTAATTTCCTTGTGCAACAAGATCAATCTGTACACATTAAAATAATTATTATCAAAACAATTCGTTCATTGTAACTATTTTCCAATTTCATTATCATATATGTATTTTCCTGAGTAAATTCGCTATCATTTAAACTAAAACCAAAAATGGAACATGTCTTTTAAAGAAATATAAATGTGTCTTTTAAAACTAAATATGCTATCTTTTAAACTGAAACAATATAAGAAAATTGCTATCTATATAATCTATATATTGATATTAATGTATCACATTAGATATAAAAATGTTGTCATTACATATTAAATTTGCTAGTTATACACAACATACCACGCATTTGACAAATCACAGTTGTATACAAAATATCATTATTGTCTAATTTAATTCTCTATATATTCGTTGTCTATACAAATAAGAGCTAATAATGAAATTAACAGTAATGATATACAATAAAGACATTACCATCAAAATATAGTGTTGTCCCTTAATGATCTATAATGATGATATATAATAAGGATATATATTGTCTAAAATATATTTCTAAGTTAAAATTATATTGTTGAGCGAAAACATGATAGTGTTGGGCGAAAGATGATATCGTTGTGTCATTAATGTATAAATCACTGCCATTTATATAATATGTTATCTATCAAATAAAATAATTGTTGTTTATTGCATAAGATCATCGCCATTTATATCATATGTTGTCTATCAAATATAATCAGTGAAAATGCTGTCAAACACAATAGAAATCAAAACATTGTCAATCCCATAATACATTATTGTCATTCACCTACCAAAAATGTTGAGGCTCACCTGCAAAAATGTTGCCATTACACTGTAAATATGAAGTCTGAATACAATCGTTGTCTGTATAATTATGGTTGTCAGGCGTTGTTATCTCATTCCCACTAATATATTGCCATCTATTAGTTATTCACAAATTTAGACATGATTTGTTGTCTATTTAAAAAGGAAATCGCTATTAAACAACATTTATAGATTCGTTGTCAAAATATTACTATTAAGGCACAACCATAGATAAAAATTGTTGTCAGATAATGAATATAAAACCATTGTTATATCATAAATAGAAAATTGTTATTATACAAAATCCATGAAGTTGATGTCAATTATTACTGTTAATCACAGCCATAGATAAATAAAAATTGTTTTCGTATAATGAATATAGAATCATTGTTATATCATAAATAGAAAATCATTGTTATACCATATCTATGAAGTCGATGTCGTGAAATGAGATTTCTCTATCATGAAATGAGATTATGATATCGGTGTCATGAAATGAGATCATGATATCGCTGTCATGAAATGAGATTTTGCTATTTAAAACTGAAACTAAACATATATTGAATATAATTGTTTCAGTGCAACTGAAACAAAATAGATCATTCACATAACAACCATATCAAAGGTATTTGTAAAGGCTATGATTGGGGTTAAATGTTGTCATTATCAATGAATATATTGTTGTCCTTTAACAATAGAATGTTGTCTAGTAAATCATAAGAAGGAATCAATGTCTAACACTAAACAAGATTTGTTGTCTAAAACCACAGTGGAAAAAAACAAGTTGGTAAAACGAGTTGGGTAAAAACGTGTGGGTAGATACGATTTGGTAGAAACGATTGGTAAAAAT
>JZKD02S0035939.1:109441-120203 GCA_000966675.3 Picea glauca
CAATTTCCTTTTGTATTCAATAAAGAAAGAAAGAATAAAGAGATCCACACCTTGAGTTGTCCCTTTTGATATACCACGAATATGATATAAATTGTTACTTACAGGTTTTCTTCCACCCCTTTAGATTTCTTGTGACCAACTACTCTAATATCAAATGAAACATTATCCATCTTGATTGCTACAAAAACTGGTATGAAGGATGGTGAATATTTTGAAAAACACAAATATACTTCTACATTAACTCCACAAGGAAATTTTAAGACTAATCTTTGTTGTTGTTTAATAATAAACTTGAGCACAAGTTTCATAAAAATCTCGTGACTACAAGATTGTATTCTTCCTCAAACATCCCATTACACATCCTATTAATGTGATTAGAATATATGGAGTTGATCATGATAGCAATTATCTGATTGTTGAAGATTATGAAACTAGAAATTTGTCTTGTTGGACTTAAGAGACATTTATTGAGGATCCAACCCATTAACTTCTAACTAGATCCCTGCCAAGCTGCTTTGCACAATTGATCTTTGATCAACCTCTCTTTTTTATTTTATTTGACAATGGGATTTATGTCCCCTTCCTCATACAGATATACAAATCTATGATTCGATGGATAAAACCATCCACATACTATTTGTCTTATCTTAGTCTTAGAAACAAAATTACATAGAAAATAACAGAGTTCATTAACCCATGACAATTACAATCGGATATTATCGATTGCATTAGTTGAGAATTAACTTGAGGCAATTATTAAGTATTTTGATTCAATCTCATTCATATAAATGAGATCGAATATTTCATTTTAATGATGAGTTGTCCAACATTATGCGCTAAAGAGAAGGTTTGACTAGAGTTTTGACCAATGATCCATGCTTATTCATAATGACCTGGGCATGAATGGAGCAACACATAACCATATTGGGATTTTAATCTTAGAAGCTCATGTGCCCAATCTCATCAAAACATCTGGAGATATGTCAATCTTAAAAATCGGATCCAGAACTAAACTTTGTTAGCAGGAACTGAACTCTATTAACACCCATGCTTCATCTGTCACATGAACTATTCTCATCATTCACCAACATTAATAAAATCTAAATGGAGCAATATCAACCTCAAATATAACCAATTAGCCTGATAAGAATTGCAAATAAATCAAAGGTTACTCAACTCATAACCCAATTGAAAATATGAACACATAAACCTAAATGGAGCAATATCAACCTCAAATATAACCAATTATCTCAATCATGGGCTTTATATGGATTCAATTTGACAACCATTGTTGGAAGCCTCTTCTTTTTGGTGGAATGAAATCATTCCTTTTCTACATCAATTGCTTCATGTATTTGTTGTCTTGACAAGAACCTAGATTATTCATTAGAGATCTAACCAAATAACAATTTATTAACCCTCCTTGATATAATCACGATTATTATTTTATAAATGAAATTATATATAAAAATTTCTTTGTACTCTTCCAATGATGTTGTATTAAATCCAAGTTTGGAATGAGGAAAATAGAAGTAGCATTAAATGAAACTAATATCTTCCTTGAATATATGGACTCCTTAATAACCGTCATTGGATCATCCTCTATGAATTTATAAAAACCTACAAAAAAATTCAACAGACACCCATCCAAACCAAGGGTCTTTATTTTTTTGAAAAATATGTAAAACCTCCTTAATTTCATCTTTTGAGATTTCCTACAAAATATTCAACATTAGTTACTCTATTTGGACCCTACTTAAATATCTAATTGCACCCTACTTAAACATAGTTTTCATTAAATGAAAACCATCAATTTTGAAAACTAATTGGCCTTCCTATATTTCATGTTCTTACATCATCTTCCAATTCCTTGAGCAACTGTCTCAAATTTTGTAAACTAGAAATTCTTTGTGCTTTTAATTTTATGTGTCTCAAATTTTGTAAACTAGAAAGGTTTGTGCTTTTAGTTTTATGTGGCAAGTACCCTGTGATGAGAGATAATCATGATTGTGCATTTACATCAAAAAGAGACACACACACTTACAATGGATATGATATGTAACCCAAAAAACATAAATTATTGTGCTCAACACTTTTCTAAAAGAGAACCAACATTGAGAAAGCCTCCCTATTCATATTTTGATCCGTTGTTTTATCTTCTTATTGATCATTCTTTGTTTCATGGTCTCTTTGAAAGTTGTCCTCATCCCTCTCCTAAATCTATGATTGTTGAGGAACACTAGTCCAAGGTTTTAATATTGATAAGTTTCCTAATATTTACTTGTGCCAATTGATTCATTACCTAACACAATGCATCTCATGGCTCTAATATCTTTATCCTAAAAAATATCTATAAGTGTAGGTGATGTTCTTGGTAGATGATCAAATTTCAAAGTACACAGTAGTGTGATATGAGGTGTCCTTTGCTTACCCATTGGACCATATTCATAGTCTTTCATAAGTTACCATGTACACGATTAACCCAATCACACCTCACTCCCTAAATGCACAATCCCTTGCTATTAGCCACCACATCATAAGGATGGCATTGGTGTTGTCATTTATCAACAACATAACATGATATCAGTGCAAATAAGCATATAAGCGTAAAATAATGCTTAAATCCTTTTAAGGCTGCTCTTTGGCAATTTTAAACTATTTAAGAAATTTTATGTTATTTTGCCTTGTTTCAATTTTATTAGATGCATTTATTAAAGTTCTTTTATTAATTTGCAAGTTCATATATCCATGAAATCCTAGGATAGAAAGTTAAGAGGTATTTTCTTGATATTCTATAAGGTACTAGTCTTTAGCTTTCATTCATATTGCATCACCATCTAGGTTTAGAACCTTGGCTAGGTGTCTTAGTTATTAAATAGTCAAATACAATTGGTTATGGTTTTCCTACTTCTCCTTATTGCCAAGGAAACATTAAGGTTTTCACTTCATTTGCATCTCATTTAGGCCACCCCCATACTTTAGAGTACATAGTCACAAATATAGTTGTTATTTTTTTCAATATATGCCTTTGATGCTTTGAAGTTGTTAAACATGCTTATGCCTTCAAGTTGTTATATATTATATTTTTATTTTATGTTTCTATAACTTATGTTTTCACATTCATGTATTTTCAAAGGATAGATAGAGGCGAGATGTTGAGACATGAGTCTCCAAATATGCCTCACAAATGCTCAAGGCTATCAAATGAAGGAGGAAGAGGAACCCCTTCTTCAAATGAGACACCAATGACATCGGAGACCCCTATCTCAGCAAGGCATAGTAGCTTGGGAGGGGAAGCTAGTGACCAAAGGAAATCTAGTCAGATGAGGAGATTATCATATGAATCAGTGAATATATCATCCAGAGAGAGTGCTAAAATAGTGTTATGGATACATATTTCTTAGATGGGTTTCACATAAATACTCCAACACTGTAGACTGTAGGGAATCCATCACATCAACAAAATATGTTTGGTAATTTTCTTTTGTTTTTGTATTTTTTTCTGTATTTATGTTTATATTATATATATATATATATATATATATATATTAATTTTTATGTTTTTTGTTTTTGTTAAATTTTGTAACTAGTTTCAAATGTGTCTTTTTGTAGAGGATCAGTTTAATGCGAGAGGCAATAATGAAAGAGAGAGTGTTTATCATGAATATTCCAATGTTGGTGAAGAGGGTGAAAGTCGATTAAGGGGGCGTTATCAAGAAACTGAATATTACACACCTACTTCCACCTATCCCTTAGATGTTGGTGATGAACTTCATTGGGAAGGGTATGATGAAGCAATGACCCTCAAATGATGATCAGGTGTTAAAAGCAGGATGCAAAATGATTTTAGGTGCTTGGATCTCCCTCAAGAGAGTAAGAAAATATTGGAGATTGTTTTGCATTCATTGCAGAACTTTATGAATGCATATCAAAAGATGGGGCCAACAACTGATAGTTTCATCGATTTGATGAGGAGATGAAAGTCAGAAGTGATGGGCCCTAATAAATGGGAAGTAGTAAAAAGTAGAGTTTCAAAAGAAGATGCAATTTCTATGTTCAATTTCAAAGAGGGTCCAAAGAGAAAGATGTTGAAGGTGCAATATTTTAAACACCCCATCACAGTAGGACATATTTATAATATATTTTTGGCAGCATATTGGAAGTTGTCATGAAATAATGAGGTTCCACATTACTTTGCTAGAATTTTTTTATGCAAAGTTTTTCATTGGAATGCACCCTGATTATACCAGCCTACCATCCAATTATTATGGGGTTAGTAAAGGACAAACATATGATCAGAAAGGGACATATCAAAATGAAGCATTGCAGAGGCATCCACTACCTTTGGTATCTCATCCAACAGGGGCATTTTCCTCACATTCAGAGATACAAGCTACATCATATGTTGCCAAGGACGTCAAGAATGCAATCAAAGAAAATTTATAATCATTTTTTATGGTGTTGATGTCAGTTTGAACCATTAGAGAGATTAGGCCAATTATTGAGCCAATTTTGTTTACAAAACAGATGAGGAGATAGATTCCATGTCCATAGAATATATACAAGAGTATGAAAAAAGTTTCCGCAATGGTTGGAATGAGTTAATTCATAATGATGAACTGAACACTGGATTGGTATGTGTTACAGTTACTAAATTTCTTATGCATTTGAGGATAGTTTTCTTGTAGTTCTAGATGTAGATACATATCATTGTATCTTTAGAAATAATTGATTTGTTATCGTCATTAATTGCATTTTGGTCATATGTTAAATGAATCTCTAGTAAATAGGGGACTTGGTTCATCGAGTTTAAATTTGGACGAGTTGAATCAGGTATGTGTTTAAAAATATCCATATATGAGCACTTTAGTTGTCCAATCTTCACACCTTGTTGAAAAATCAATATACAAGAAATTCGTGTTTTTCTATTAATGTGAACACATTGAACTCTAAAATTCTTAGTTGTGTTGTTCGCAAATTCTCATTCCATCTCCCACTACTCGGGCAGGCTTGTCACAATTCTCATTGGGAGAGTTTGACGAGGGCGGGAGTTCACAATTATAACTGTATGTTGAAAACAAATTTAGTTATATGAAAATTACAATGTCATTTAAATTATTAATTTAAAAGAAAAATGCCTTATAATATATAATTTATTGAATCTCAAGGTCTGGTGGGTAAGCCCATGTCTCAATCGACTATGAGAATACCATCATCTTGTGTGGTTGTTGATATTGAGGTTGGCACATTACATGTATTACATGTTTCAAAATTTAAAACTACGAGTTAGTATGTTAATCATTTAATTTTGATTTTCAAATGTGTTATAGGGCAACGTGGAGAAGAGAGTGCCTCAGGCAATGCTTGAAGAGAATGACGGAGACTGGGATTGAGGATGCATCCATACCTGAGAAGGATGTGTCTATTCATGATGATTCTTAAATGTATGTACATTGCACATTTGTGAGTTTTAGTTTGTTTTTATGTTGAGATTTTAATATATAAGTGTTCAAGCTTTTTTGTGTTGAACATGCTTATTTTTGTTTTTACTTTTTTCAAATTTTTTAGTTACATTATAGATTGCACATGATGCATAACTTCTCTTCTAAGTTTTTCACTTTTGAACGATGCATGTGCACAATACAACTTTTCAAGTCTCCTTCCTTTACATCAATGGTTTAGAATATGTACTTAGGATTTAGAAAAAAATACATTTACTAGATCAGGTTAGTATTGTTGATCTTTCTCATGAATCTACAATTGTTTGATGCTTTAGTTTAATATATGTTTTAGTTATGCTTTAGTTGAAAAATAAAAATAGGATATATATACCTATTCCTCCATGTGAATTGTTTATCTAATATATAGCTACGACTTCTAGACACAAATACATGTACTATCTTGTATTGCCCTTACTATTGTTACTTGCACAAGATCTTACAACTTTTTGAGACTTTACTCAGTAGTTCAAATATGTACTTATATCAAAATTGAATTTTTGTTTGGTCAACTTTTTAATTAATCCTTTTCTATTCATAGAAGGTTTACTCAACCAATGTCTGTATAACTTTTTAATGCTTCAAACAATCATTTTGAAATATAGAACTCCTATATAATTTTGTCATCTTATAAAATGGTATATCTTTGAAAGGAAAGAATGGGGAAGGTTCAACATCCCCTTATTTCTTTGGGTATATTGTTAGACTCTTCACTAGTTTCTTACCAAGCATGAACTAGCTTTTCTAGATTAGATGCACTTTTAATTAAGTTTAGATTATGAGCACGAACTAACTTTTCTAGATTTAAAAATATGCTAGATACATTCAATCTTATTTATGTTTAGATCATGATGCAGGTAATTTTGAAATCTAACATTTGATTATATGAGAACATAATCTATCCTACATCAGAAAGAGGGAAGATTCTAAATTTTCACTTGGATTTAAAAATATTTAGATACATGACCTTATTTAAGTTTAGATCATGAGTGTGAACTAGAACTATTCTAGATTCAAAAATATACTTACATGATCTTATTTATGTTTAAACTTTAAATCATGATGATTCTAAATTTTCTTGGATTTAAAAATATGCTAGATACATGATCTTATTTAAGTTTAGATCATGAGTGTGAACTAGAACTATTCTAGATTTAAAAATATGCTTACATGATCTTATTCGTGATCTTATTTATGTTTAAACTTTAGATCATGATGTAGGCAATTTTGAACTTGAGCATTTGATTAACTTGAGTATTTGATTATCTGATAACAGACTCTATCCCACATCAAAAAGGGGGAAGATTCTAAATTTTCTTCGATTTCATTCCTTTCCTTCTTGTCCAAGAATGGCATAATATGGAGATTTGTGTTTTTTGCATACAATGAATTGAATTCCTTCTTGAGGTATTGTCAAACTCTTAACTAATTTCTTACTAACCACAAACCAACATTTCTAGATTTACAAATAAGCTATGTACGCATGATCTCACTTATCTTTAGATCATGATACATGCATATTTCAAAGAGCATTTTATTATATGTAATATGAATACATCCCATGTAGAAAGAGGAAAGATTTATGGTTTTTGAAGAATGACTTAATATATGTCCAGATTTGTGTTTTTTGCATGTACATCTAACTGAATTCATTATTGTGGTATTAATAAACTTTGAACAGTAATTGCTTATCAATCTCACACCAACATTTATCTTTAAAAATATGTTTTTATATATGGCCAAATACTTATCTTATCTTTATATCATGTTGTACATGCATTTTTTAAAGAGAATTTGATTATGTGAGAACATCTATTCCACTGCAGAAAGAGGAGATAAGTATTTTCTTAGAAGAATGGCTTAATGTGGAGATTTGTGAACTTTCATTGATAAGTAATTTCCTGGAAGAATGGATTAATATGGAGATTCGTGAACTTTCATTTGAAAGAGAATTTGATTATATAAGAACATATATTCCACTGCAGAAAGAGGAGATAAGTATTTTTCTAGAAGAATAGCTTAATATGGAGATTTGTGAACTTTTTGCATACACAAGTGAATTTATTTTCAGGGTATTATTTAACTCTGAACACTAAAATTGGTTACCAAGCAGACAAATGTTCTCTTTAAAAATATGCTAGATATGATCTTACTTTGTTTAGATCATGTAGGAAATTTTGAACGAGTATTTGGTTATAAAATGAGTAGTAGAGAATTAAAGATTTATGCAAATAATGGCTTAATATGGAGATAAACTATTTTGGAAGTTTGGGAACTTAGTGATGTAAGTTTGGTTCAAACAAAAATTCAAAAAATGTGTAATGTCCCATTTTTCCTAGGCGGTCAGAATACCATGGTGGTTTACACAGTTTCTCGTAAACCTTTAGACGGATGAGTTAGGGAAATGATATTGGTAAAGTCACTTTCGAATTATAAAGTGAAAACTTAGGAAAAGTGAGTTTATTAATATTAAACCCCTCTTTGAGGGTATTTCTCTCCAAATATTAATTAAATGAATATATTAATGGAGAAAAAAAAAAGTGGAAGAGTAAAAGGACGGGTGAGGGTTGGAAAAGGGATTATGGACTATTCATTTAGAAAATTGAGTTTTGGAGAAGAGCTCGGAGAGCTAGCGAGGGTTCAGCTGGAAACCCATTTCGGTGCTCAGATTCGACAGTGAAACTATCTTCCCTAGCCGTGAGATTGGAGAAGCCATTCTGGTTTTTCATTTGCAGGTATTAGCATTGTGATTCGAGAAGATTCATCAGAGAAGAACTTCATCTGCAAATTTGAGAAGAGAGGGGCATATGTTTCCTTGGAACGAGTGGAGAGTTTTGGGAATTTCCATTGAGTTGGGCGAGCTCTCATTATACAACCACGTTTTCCCCACTAAGGCCAAGTTTCATCATCTCCCAAGTGTGGTATCATTGCTAGGCGTGATCTTGAGCTCATTATTTCAGCTGGTTATCATTTATGGGCCGTGTGTTATCCCTGTTGGTCGTGTTTCCACCCCAGGTGCTACGTGTTCACTGTTGGTGTTGCGTGGAGGGTAAGGGTGAAGCTTGATGCTGGTTCGACCTCTGTTGGGTGAATTTACATTGTTGAACGAGTGGTATAATGCTGAGATGTGAATGCTAGATCGCCCCCATCAGCTGGCTATGCAATGTATTCATGGGTCCTCCCCCTTCTATCAACAAGTGTGGTAGATATGAGATCCTTTCATTGTTGAGTATAGTTGAAGTTTCTAGTTTCATATGTCAGTCATCCCTTCATCTTGAGAGGTATTTCACTTCGTTTTATTTATCATAAACTCAACATTCGTTATTTAAATAAAATCAGCCCGAGTTGGTTAATTTGCTCATTCAAATGTGATTGTCTTCATTACTGTTTTATGGGTTTGACTTAATATCGAAATAAGACATTGTGTACTTCACAGGGGAGGTATAAGGGATTAAAAGACCACCCAACCAGCAAGAAAAACGCATAAATATACCGTTGTCCATTAAAAATTCACTTTCAGCAGTCAAATACAAAATCATGCAAAGTGTTTGATGAAAGTCCAACACCAAAACTAGAAGGGTTTTTTCCAATTTTGCAACTTAGAATATTTCAAAATGTATAATAAAAAGAGAGCAATAATCTTAGATCCGTGGAACTCTAGTTGGGTATGTTATTCTTGCTCACATGGTTATGTTATTCTTGATGATGTGCTTGGGTATGTTATTCTTGCTCATTGCTTATTTAATAAAGTTAAATATCTTTAAACTATTTGCTAATAAAGTATATGCTAATATGTGTTATTGGTTTATCTTTTTATTGTTATAGTAATGTTTACATTCTTGGTATGTGTTATTGGTTTTTCTTCTTGTTGGTAAGTGATGTTTACATTATTGGTGGAAAAAGAGCATGAATGTTTGAAGATCAAACTTCAACACCTTTGGTATGTTAATTTTGCTTGAAGCACATTTTGTTTTATTTATCTAAATACCATTTTAGAAGTTTTTGTATATTTTATTTAAAATGTTTAAATTTTAAATTTGAGAAAAAAAAAAAAATTCCAGGTATGAATAGATCTATGTGAGTCATGGCTCAGAGTTGAATTTTGGAGTTAAATGTTAATTGCCTCTTATTTTTTGCTATTAACCCAAAATGCCTTTGGAACCTATGTATTTGGTTGTGTAGCTACTACAACTATGCTTCTTGTGTGTGTGTGTGTGTGTGTGTGTAACTCAAAATATCAATTTATTGTTTGATCTTTGATTTTTCTAAATGGTTTATATTGTTTATGATGGTGAAAGGGAAATTTATGTTCTATGATAGTGTGCTGGAATTAAAAATGATTTATTTTAACAAGAAATATTTAATTATGTTTTATTGACTATTTTCCATTTTGTTGTTATTATGTTTTTACATAATTCTATCTATTGTGGAAACAAAATTTATTATTTAATAGTAAATTTATTTTGTGTCTATTTTTATGGAGTATTCAATAATGTTTACAAAAATTTATTGTCACGTACATTACATTACGTTTTTGCATAATCTCTCTTTTGTGGAGAATTGTAAATTTATTTTAGTTTTAAAGGACTATTCAACAATGTTTAAAAAAATATTTTCATAAACATTGAACTCTCTAAAGTTTGTAAGTTTGGAAATCTAGATATGTTAATAATTTTTTCATATATTATTTTGAAGTATATCAAAATTACCTAAAATAACATTATTTAGATTAACACAATTTAATCAATTTAGAATCAACTTTAAAGAAAAAACAGTAATTTGATAGATTAACAAAATGTAATCAATTTAATCAAAATTAAAGACATATTACCATACTCAATCATATCAAAATTGAAAAACGTGAACATGATCTATTTAGTTAAATATCATTAAATTTAGTTGAATATTTAAGAGAAGTTCATTGAATATTTAGTAGATGAAGTGTTAAGAACACAAGTGAAAATTTTCAAAAACATCTTAAGTCTAAAGTACATAGATACTATTTAGTTAAATATCATTAAATTGCATTGAATATTTAACAAAAGTTCATTGAATATTTAACAGTGGAAGTGTTAAGAACACAAGTTAAAATTTTCAAAGAGGTCTTAAGTTTAAAGTACATAGATACTAAACAAATTTTAAATCACAACTAAATATAAAATATAATTTCTTAAATTAAATTTGTAATGGAAATTTAATTACATACTAATCATAAATCTCAAAGTTTAAAATCAATTTTTTTTAAGTTTATTATAAATTAAAAA
>JZKD02S0035939.1:120757-135704 GCA_000966675.3 Picea glauca
GATGCACATACCAAATGACTATATTGACAACTTATGACATCCGACTGATAGTATTGAAAGTGAAAATGACTATCGATTTGATGGGTTTCTTGAAAAAAATATCATTTCAATACGATGGATCTTCTTTCATATATAAAACCTTTATCATCAAAATATTCTAATAACCTCATCTTTCCTTATGCTCAACGCATCAAATAATATTCCACGTTTACATTGTTGTTTGCAGGTGCAACCATGGCAAAGACATCTCCTGTAAATAATTCGATATGTTCCAACAAGTAGTTCTCATTAGATTAGCACACATGTGCGTGCCATTACTCCCATAAAGACTTATGAATATATAATGGATCATTACACCTTAAAGTTCATGCACCTATTAATTACAACGTTTAAAAATGTGACTATTTCCTCCATGATAAGGTATATAATAAACTTTGTATTTTATAATAAATGTATTATACAAGTTATTGTCATTCTTATTAGTCCCTGTCGTAGGCATAGAAGGACTATAGCGATCGATAATGCGTTGACTACATATTAGTTTGTCCTTTGACCAGAAATATTTGCACAATATCTATTGTTGGAGCTATGGAATTAAAAGAATATATTTTTATATAATAAAAAGTAACATATATGTATTGATCTGATTGGATAAGAGATTGGAGGTCTTATTATCGGCTTCGTTATTCCCAATGTACTATATGGCAACATATCCAAACTTTTTCTCGTAGAGAGTATGTTTTAATCATATGTTTTTCCAGTATATTGCTTGAAGGTCGATTAATGCTAGCATTAGTTTGAATGTTTGTATTAGCATTTTTTGATACCCGAATATATCTATAAGTTTTGATATGTACTAAGCAAATTGAAATGTTTTAATATCCAAGCTTTGTAGTGATTAAGAATTCCAAAGTTTATAACGTCTTTGGCGAATGTATATTTCTTGAAATGTATTGACACTTATTCCGAGATGCCTCAATACGCCTGACAGTGTAAATGTTTAATTGAAGCGACGCCCTCCAAAACCCCTGACAACTTAAATGTTTGCATATCGTGAGGTCCTTAGACAGCCTGAGAGTCTTAAATGTTTATGTAAATATGGTTCTCAGAGTGCATTTTTTCTCAAAATTTTCTAAACAGTTGCAGTGAATCTACACAGTCTTCAATAGCCATTGTATGTTTCATCTTTGTTCTGTAATTGAAGCTACATACATTGTTTACTGGTTCGGTGAGTGCTTCTTTTTCGTTGGTGTGTCAGTTGTTGCCATTGTATGTTTCATCCTCATAATCGTTCAAGCTACATACATTGTTTAATGGTTCGATGAGTGGTTCTTCTTCGTTGGTTTCTTGGTTGTTGCTTTTTGTTGTTTCGCTCGCGATTCGACCTGTGCTTCTACATTTCATCATTTCAGAGTAAGTTTCGATGCCATAGTTTCATTTTGTATTCCTTGTTTGTTGTTTAGTGTTTTCAGTTTTCAAGTAAGAATGTTTGTATTCCTTTTCTTCTTGGGTTGCAGTTTCGTGATCGTTTGCAGCTTGGAAGAAGTATCAACAAGTACAAGCAAGATGCCAAATGTGCTGCATGTTCCACAAACTAAAAGGTGTGGTTGTGAACCTGTGACTCCATAGTTCATCAAAACTATGTGTGTACTTCTAGCACACTACCATTCACTTTAGTTTTCCTGTTCAAAAAATGTCATCTGGTCTAGAGTTGTGACATCCAAAGTATTGTCAATAGAGGGCTTAAACAACCGCCAAACTGGACAGGTGTTCATAGAGGACATAATGGTTGTCTATACCACCTACTTGGACAAGGAAAACAAAAGTAGATCCATTATGCATGTTGATATGATATACAAGGACGCCATGATGACAGTGACACTGACTGTTCCTCCACAACTTGTCCAGAAACATGCAGAAAAGATATTGTCGCGTAATGGGATATCCATTACAAATTTTAATATATTTCCCAAAACAGTATATGACCGTGGTGATTGCGATCGAATTATTTCTCTCAACAAAATAAGCATTGTGTAAAAAATTCATACTATTTGTTCAGAATATCACTTCCTCTCGGACTCGACTATTAGCCAGCTTGCGTAGACCACTGATATTTACCCAATCAGAATGATTGGGGCTGTTGTAACACTAGCGAGAAAATTTGGGTCGCAGCACATTCTCCATATAAAGGATGGATATGCCGACAGCGACAAGGCAATGGTACCTCTTTTCATATTCAATTTTATTCTTTACTTTTGTGTCTGCATGTATGCCGGATAAGCTACACAAATCTTGCATTGTTCCATGTTGCAGCTACAATTGTTCGATACGTATTCAGATTTGTTTTCATCAATGGAACAACAACTGCATAGAGGGAATATTCCACTTATGTTGTTCAAAAATATAACAAAGAAGAAAGATGATGGAGAAAGCATCTTTCGGATAACCCAGACAACGTTTGTAACAGAGTTGTGAGCAGATATAGTAAAGGATATGGAGAAACTAGCTAGCTCTACAATTGTTGTGTGTATACATTCACAAATTCATCCTCACTTTGCTTATAGAAATAGCCTTCAACAAATTTATGCACCTATTTAATTTTTTATTTTTTTTTAAAGGGGAGGGGGGGTGAAGTTGTGTATTATATTGTTCAATGTATTAATCCATTTGCTCGTATTCCCAGGTTGAAGGTCCTTTAGTTGCAGCCAATGTGTACTCGACCCCCTTTGAGCCTGTATGTGCAAAATTCCATTCTCCTTCTTCTACCTCCGCTTTGATAAGTGATGATACGATTGATTATATACGATGCAGTGAAAAAGTCCATATATTTATGGACATTACGTCAATGGTGTTATCTGAACCATGGAAAACACAACCATGCATTGTATGGTTAGGCAGCCTCTGTTACAAAATGTGCTTCCTGAGTTGGCAGAGTTTTCGTATGAAATGTATCTACAGAAAAAGGCAAGTAGTGTCTACATGCTACAACAGCTTCAGATACAGAGCAAATTCACCTTAAATGAGGACAATGCAATTTTGCATATCAGCTAAAGAAGGGGAAAAAACAATTATATCAAACTTTGGGAGGAAATGAAAATACCTCATGTCTCTCTCTAATATTTCTTCAACATCCAAATGAAAGTTTTTTTCAAGAGAAAACGAATGCAACGACGTATTTTCTTTGTATATCAAATTGTTTGGTGCAAAGGTCGATGGGTTCTTCTCTATGGAACCTTCTGGGAACTTGCTTGTGGGATGTTTAAAGTATGGTTGGTTCTTGGTTATCTTCTTTGTCTATCAATTTATATACCATGGAACTCCAACTGTTCTTTGGAGGATAGGGAACAATATAATTGATTATTTTTAGCTAGCTGGCCCGCAGATCCACGTGATAATTCCTATGTCACTGTGATGCAAATGTACTATGTTACTTGCTTTAACAGATTTCCTTGTTCGATGAACTTGATCAAATTATTGTTCTGAAATAATTTGAAATCAACGAATATATATTGTGCGAAGTGAAATTGTCCTATAATACCAACAAGAGGTTGTTAAAATTCAAATTTTTCGTTGTTTTGGCATTTTTGCTTATTCGATGAACTTGGTAAAATTAATATCCTGGAATAAATTGAAATCAATGAATATATACTGTGCAGAGTGAAATTGTGCTATCATATGAACAAGAGGGCCTTAAAATTCAAATTGGTCCTTCTTATGCTTACGGTGATAGAATCTTAAAAAAGAAAAAAATTGTTTCCTTCATTTTTTTAAAAATAAGCGATTTAACATCCTTTAATAATTTAATGTAATTCACTTGTACAATAACAATAATTAATATTAATATTTTTGTATTTGAAAATCATGTTTTTAATTAAATTTAGATAGGATGAGCATCACTAAACAATTGCAATATTGAACTCTCCATATGTGGAGTCCGCAAGTCCACATGTATATCGCAGAAGTTTGGGTGATATTTACAGGACACATAACAAAAGAGGCTCAAATTTCAGCCCGCTAGGCCAAGAACCCGCGATCCAAAAAGTTCCCAAGTATGGAATGAGGGATCTACATCTGCTCTATAAAATCTCTTGTCCATACTTTCTAAAAGCACATGTTTACTATGTATTGCTCGTTTGTCAGAAAATTTTTATATTAGTCACCCGACCAGATTGTACAAACTTTCTCGTCTAATTAAATTCTGCAATATCAAAAATTATTATTAATAATTTAGTATTGAAAATAATGTTTTTAGATATGTTAGATAGTTGATAGAGATTATCATCTGTAAACAATGGCAAAGTTGAACCTGCCAGCCCTCAAGTCCATTTGTCAATCTGTATATCGCAGAATTCTAAGTGCTATTCGGAGGACAAGGAACAATGAAACTGCAATGTTGAGCTAGGCAGCCCACAGGTTCGTTTGTCAATTTGTATATCACAAAGTTGTGGGTGGTGTTTGTACAACACGGAACAATAGAGGCCCAATATTCAGCCCGCGAGCCCCAGATATCAAATCAAAAAAATTCACTAAATATGAAATTCATACGGGATCGTTACGGGACAATAAAAGTGAAATTTTCATGCAAATAGCCCGATTCCACCTATCAATTTGTATATCGCAGAAGTCTAGGTGCTATTTGTAGGAGATGGAACAATAGAGACTCTATTTTTGGCCCGCCAACCCATGATCCAAAAACTGCCCAAGTATGGAATCAAGGATCCGCATATGCTGTATAAAATCTCATACCATACTTTATAGAGAGACTATGTCCATAAGTCCGCGTATCAATTTGTATATCGCGGAAGTCTAGGTGTTGTTTGTAGGACACAGAACAATAGATACTTAATTTTCAACCCACCAGGTCGCAAACCCTCCATTAAAAAGGTGCCCAAGTATGGAATGAGGGATCCACATATGTTATAGAACAATGTGTTTATACAGTGCCGAACAATAGAGCCCCAATTTTCAGCCTGCCAGCCCCAGAGCCCCGGATCAAAAGAAATCACTAAATATGAAATTCATACGAGATCGCTACGGGACAATAAAAGTGCAATGTTTAGCCAACCAGGCCGATTCCACCTGTCAATTTGTATATTGTGGAAGTCTAGATGTTATTTGTAGAAGAGGGAATAATAGAGACTCTATTTTCGGCCCGCCAGGCCGCGAACCCACGATCCAAAAAATGCCTAAGTATGTAATGAGGGATCTGCATATGCTGTATAAAATCTCATTCCATACTTTATATAGACTATGTCCACAAGTCAGCATGTCAATTTGTATATCGCGGAAGTCTAGGTGATATTTGTAAGAGAGGGAACAATAGAGACTCTATTTTCGGCCCACCAGGCCGCTAACCCGCGATCCAAAAACTGCCTAAGTATTGAATGAAGGATCCGCATATGCTGTATAAAATCTCATTCCATACTTTATATAGAGACTATGTCTACAAGTCAATGTTTCAATTCGTATATCTCGGAAGTCAAGGTGCTATTTATAGGACATGGAACAATAGATACTTAATTTTCAGCCCGCCTAGTTGCGAACCCGTGATCGATAAAAAATCCCAAGTATGGAATAAGGGATCCACATATGTTCTAGAAGAATGTATTTGTACAGCGTCGAACAATAGAGCCCCAATTTTCATCCCGCAAGCCCCAGAGCCCCTGATCAAAAAATATTGCTAAATATGAAATTCTTATGAGATTTCTACAGGACACTAAAAGTGCAATGTTCAGCCAAGCAGCTCAAGTCCACCTGTCAATTTGTATATCGCGGAAGTTTGGATGCTATTTGTAGGAGAGGGAACAATAGACTCTATTTTCGGCCCGCCAGGCCATGAACCCGTTATCCAAAAACTGTCTAAGTATGGAATGAGGGATCCGCATATGTTGTATAAAATCTCATCCCATACTTTATATAGAGACTATGTCCACAAGTCCGCATGTCAATTTTTATATCGCGGAAGTCTAGGTGGTATTTATAGGAGAGAGAACAATAGAGACTCTATTTTCAACCTGTCAGGCCGCGAACCCGCTATCCAAAAACTACCTAAGTAGAAGGATCCACATATGATGTATAAAATCTCATTCCATACTTTATATAGAGACTATGTCCACAAGTTCGCGTGTCAATTTGTATATTGCGGAAGTCTAGGTGCTCTTTGTAGGACACAAAACAATAGATACTTAATTTTCATCCCGCTAGGTCATGAACCCGCAATCCAAAAAGTGCCCAAGTATGGCATAAGGGATTCACATATCTTCTAGAACAATGTAGTTGTATAGCGGGAAACAATAGAGCCCTAATTTTTAGCCCGCTAGCCCCAAAACCCTTGATAAAAAAAAATTGCTAACTATGAAATTCATATGGGATCGCTACGGGACAATAAAAGTGCAATGTTCAGCCAACCAGCCCAAGTCCACCTGTCAATTTGTATATTGCAGAAGTGTGGGTGCTATTTGTAGGAGACATAACAATAGAGACTCTATTTTCGGCCCACCAGGCTGTGAACCCACGATCCAAAAGCTACCTAAGTATGGAACAAGGGATCTGCATATGCTGTATAAAATCTCATTCCATACTTTATATAGAGACTACGTCCACAAGTCCATGTGTCAATTTGTATATCGCGGAAGTGTAGGTGCTATTTGTAGGACACGAAACAAAAGATACTTAATTTTCATCCCCCCAAGCCATGAACCCGCGATCCAAAAAGTGCCCAAGTATGGAATGAGGGATCCACATATGTTCTAGAACAATACAAATGCAATGTTCATCTAAGCAGCCCATAGGTCCTCCTGTCAATTTGTATATCGTGGAAATCTGGGTGCTATTTGTAGGACACGGAACAATAGAGACTCTTTTTTTCAGCCGGCCAGGCTACGAACCCGCAATCAAAAAAGTGCCTAAGTATGGAATGAGGGATCCGCATATGCTCTATAAAATCTCATGTCTATAGTTTATATAGAGACTCATATCAGCAAGTCCCGCTTTCAATCTATATATCGTAGAACTGTAGGTGTTATTTGTAGAACACAGAACAATAGATACTCAATTTTCAACCCACCAGGCCACGAACGCACGAAAAAAAAGTCCCCAAATATGGAATGAGGGATTCACATATGTTCTATAAAATCTCATGTCCATATTTTATAAAAGTACATGTTTACTATGTATTGCTCGTTTGTTGAAATACTATTGTATCACTCGGCCGACCACATTGTACAATCTTTCTTGTCTAATTAAATTTTGCAATGTAAATATTTAACAATAATAATTTACCACAGGTCAGCTTCTGAATTTGTATATCGCGGAATTGTGAGTTTTATTTGTAGAGTGCGGAACAATAGATGCCCAATTTGTTTCCCACCAGCCCGAGAGCCCCTGATCCAAAAAAGTGGCTAAATATGGAATTAATACGGAATCACTTAAGGACAAAAGAAATTTCAATGTTGAACCAACCAACCTGCAAGTCCTCCTGTCAATTTGTATATTGTGGAAGTGTAGGTATTATTTGTAGGACACGAAACAATAGAGGCTCAATTTTCAGCCAGCCAGTCCAAGAACCTGCCCGCCAGGCCGAGAACCATCGGCCTTTCACGTCTCCTAGGTATATCTTCTGCCCTTTTTCTTTTGTAACCTGCATGATCACTTTCCATACTTTGGTATTTCTTGGAATCATTTTCTCCATTGTCGTTGCCTTCGTACTTGTTTCCATCTATGCAATAATTAAGCTTTAATGCTAGTAGCCATCCTGCAACAACCGTTAAAATTGTCATTAATGTCCGAAAATCCAGAGAATATTTGTCATTAGTGTGAATTAAACTAAATTTTTGCACAAGCATGTTATCCTTTCCATGTATTCAGTTCAAAGGTGACTCAATCTTTTTTTTTGTGCGTCGACATGTGGGTGTTTTTAACAAATTTGTGATTCTTAAATCTCTTTTCACCTTCACCGCCACCTTCACACTTTTTTTCTAATTATGCAATTAGTGAACTGTGATGGTCACAATTCATTATGCACGAACCCTAGAAATTGTCATTGATCAGCGAAAGGCTCGAGGAGATATTCCATTGATACACATTAAACCATAATTTGCGGAGGGTTATATTATCCCTCCCCGATTTTCATTACAAACATCATCTCGAGTAGACAGAAATTCTTAATAACTTCTGGAAACAGTTCTCTCCACACACAGTAAACACATTGGGGCATAATGGCCAGAGGTTCCACTATTCTAGGGCATATTCTTACTATTCATCTCCCTCCACCCAGGAGCAAAATAGGAGATGGTCCCTTGGTACACCGAGAGATATATTTCAAGCCAAAAACTTCCATGGAAACCCTGGCTTCTCAGAGAACCTACCCAATTGCAGTCATGGTTGTTGCAGAAGTTGATGCCATGAATTTTGAGCCAAAAGAAGATGATCTGATGGATAATGATACGACAATGGATGATGGCAATGCAGAGAATATTCCCACTCCTGGGCCGAAATTGAAATCAACAATAATGAATGAACCTTCTCGGCTCCGTGATCATAATCATGACAACACCAAAAGGAGTTTCAGAAAAGAAACTGACGGTGAACGCAACAACCACTTTGCACCGCGAAAGTAGGAATTCCAAAGTTCCAAATTAGTCTATTCTGGGTGGAAGAGTTTCACTGTAAAACAATGATATGTTGATTCTCCCAGAGATATATTTCGAGCCAAAAAAATATTGTTTAACATTTTCGGGCATTAGGTCCAAAAATCTCGCTGCTGCAATGCATTTTCCTACTGTTCATCTCCTTCTGCCCAAAATGGACTAATTTGGGTCTCTGGAATTGCACGTGCAAGTTGTTTTTCATTTTCTTCCTCAAGGAAAGCTTCTGAAAAATATCAATTTCAGTAGAGGATGATTCATCGAGGAGAAAACTCCAAGGATCTTGCACACTGCGAAACCCATGCCCATGTTTGTCACAGATACCTTCAATGTTTTGGCCCGAAGAACTGGGTCCAATTTCTAAGCATAGATGTACAATACTCGGTGTTTTTCTTATTTTTTTTAAATGGATTTGCTATTTAAATTTTGTTTCCTTGGACTCTTTGTTGTTGCCTCTTTTTTGGGTTTAATGCATGTTCTAATTGCCATGCTTCGGTGCTCTCGTTCTTCTTCGATCTTGTGTTTACTAATACCAATGTACAATGTTGCAACAAAATCGTTATTCTTGTTTCTAGAAATGCAATTATTAAGTTTTAATGCTAACAACCCATAATGCAAAAAGTTTAATACTTGAGTTAATATGTTGCACTGATGGAAGAATGTATCAAGAACACAGTTACACCCACAGGTTCCAATAAAATCCAATCTTCAATAAAGAATTTGCTGGCAATTAGTACAAAAGCAAGTTTAGTAGCTAAGTCGATATGTTACAATCATGGAATAATGTATCAAGAACATAGCTGCATGCGCACGTTGCAATCAAATGTAGTCTTCAACAATGAATTTGCTGACAATTAGTAGATCATGGTGTTGCAAAAATGGGGCTTCTTTGAAACCAATTCGCGCTTACAAAAAATGCCTTCCACCTTTCTATTTTCCCACTATTTTATTCCCTCTAGTTTCTCTTCCTGGTTACTTAATCATTTATTTTCCCGAGAATGCATTGCTTCACAACTTTGTGGTTTCACGGGTTTACAACGACCGCTTCCCCTTTCTTTAAATTGACCCTCTATTGTTTCCTGTCCCATAACTGGCACCTAGAGTTCTGCCATATAGAAATTGACAGGCGGACTTGTGCGATGGTCCAGTCAACATTGCACTTCTACTTTTCCATGACCTCCAAACAACATTCATAGCTCCACTATATACAAATTTACAGATGTACAAATTTTCAACCATTCTTAGATCATACCCTTTTCCATATTATGGTCCACCTATCATGCCCTTTTCTGTGGTGCACATCTTTGCACTAAAAACTTTCGAGAAATACAATTTAATTGTCGGGTCCTTGCATATTTAGTGGAACAATTGTCACCCCATTTTGAAGCCTGTCTATCCTCTTTCCATACTTCGCCATTTGTTCAAATTTCTTAGGGGAATCATCGCTTTGGCGGGTTCAAGATATATTCAGTTTGTAGTGGTTGTTTCCTATGCCCGCGCCCCTTTGCAATTAGCAGTTGGCAATTATATATTAGATCTTATTGCTACGCATGCAAATAGAAAATTCCCTATTCCATACTTAGCCACTTTGCCAGAATTCCACAAATATACAAACTGGTGGTTGAACTGCCCCATCATGATCTCTTCCGTTTTACACATTTTGCACTCAAAAATTCCGAAACATGAAATTTCACCGTGCAACACTTGGTTGTTCTGACTATTCCTGTAACCCTTTTTTGAATCCTGTCCGACCGCTTTTCAGAGCTTTCCATTCTTTCCTTACTCTCTGTCATCTCTGTCACCTTCACACTTCTCTATAATAAAACAAAATAAAAAGTTATATATATATATATATATATACATACATATCTTGTTTCTAAATATGGAATTACTGGCATTTAATTCTAATAGGTCATCATGTAGAAATCGTATATATTATCATTGATGGGCGAAAGGCTCAAGGACATCTCATATTCATGCGCACTAAACTAAAATTTGATGCACATTAAACTAAAATTTGCGGGGGGTTTATATTATCCCTTCCAAGTGTTCATCTCAAAATCATGAAATCTCGTTCACACAGTGTGGCCTTCGCACGTTCATGAAACCTTCATTCCTTAATTTCTCTTCATTGTACCCTCCACCTTCGCATTTCTAAATATGCAATAAATAAACTTTACTGCCAATAGGTCATCATGCACCACCAATGCAGATTGTCATTAATCAACGAAAGGCTCAAGGAGCTTTAACCAAGATTTAGAAAAAAGTTACATTATTCACTCTAACTGTTCATTTAAACCATCATCTCCAACAAAACAACCTTCTCATAAACCCATGGCATCAACTCGGCACCAATTCTTTGGAGATACAGTGAACATCTTCGGGCGTGAGAACCAGAACTTCCACTAGTACAGGGCATTTTCTTATTACTCAACCTTTGTCGCAGAGAACCAAGTAATTTGGACCTACAAGATTGCTCATGCAGGCTGTGTCCCTGAGGTTTTTGATTGTAAGGACTTGGTCTCTTGGTGCGCCAATAACTTTATTGCAGAGAAAAGAATTATTCCACTACACGACCACTCTTCTGTTTCTTTGTCGCCTCGGGTCTTTCGCTAGATGTTAAAATTTCTCGAGCCAACATTGAAGATTGCAAACAATTCCTAGCAAAGAATAATAACGTATTGGACCTCTTGCCCCTTTTTTTGGAAAACCCGAATCTAATTCCTGAAGATATTACAAACATTTAGGTTAGTACATTTAAAAATCCATTTCGCAAAATTGCCTGGTTGTTTACAAGAATAACGGGAAAGGAGTCCACAGATACTATTTCCCACATGGTTCTTTATATTTTGTATTTTACAGTCAACAAACAAGCCATTTTTTATTGGGGCAGGTTAATTTCCTTTGAAATCTCTTCCCAATTGTCAAGCTACAAACGAGAAAATAAATTTATATGTCATCCTATTTATTTTTTGCAATAACACATTCATGTCGATTTCTACAACTGTCTCTATCCAAGAATGTCAACTGTGAATTCCACCCAGTAACGTTCTGGTACCAGGCCTTGTGGAAACACAAGGCTTCCCACTGTTTTTATGAGGTTTTTAATGGATTCCTGTCTATTTTCAAAGTTTTGTTATTAGGAGAAGATGTTCCCCACATATCTGAACAAGAAACTAGTTTTTTGGACAAAAAGAGAACACTCCAACATTTGGATAATTACACTGTCATAAGAATTTTTGGCTCCATGGAACAACCTGCTCTCCTTCCATGTCACATTATGGACATAATTTTTATTACAGAAGTAGCACGTCAATATAGCTACTGGTTCCATCTATTCCAAAGGAAGAAAAAAAATAGTTCATTCCTCTGCCTTGGAAAATAGGGGAGTTCATGTTGAAAAACGTCAACGAAATTAATGATTTCGCAGCACATTTTAGCATCTCCAACCTCAGATATGTTGAAGACATAAGAGGATTCGACCGCTATGATATTTTTAGACAACATTTACAATCACTTGGCCTCAGCGATTGTTTTGTAAATAAACACCTGCCCAAAAATAGAGATAGTGACGGTCCTGCCTCTGATGTCGGCAACGTAGATATAGTGCAAAGCTGCACTAAATTGTACACACAATAGAGGAAAGACCCCGGTGACAAGAGTGTGCAATCCACAAATACCACTCTAAAAAGTACGACATCCCAAAGCATCGCTCCAATGGCTCATCATAGCAACAAAGAAACCCAGAGTTCTTCAAATGGAGGAGGAGATAACAACCCTCCTCACTCTAAAATTGATAGTTCTCACAAGCTTCTAGTAGAGAAGAAGAGAAAAAAAAATGTGGGGCAGGAGGAAGCTCCGGAAATTCAAAGTGAGAACATGGAAGTTGACACTGATTTGGATGCCATGTTCCCCTTGCTTGATCAGCCCAAATACGCCATTCCCCATAGCCATCCAATGGACATATCCATTACCCAAAATTTTGACGAAGATGAATCCTTCGTGTTCCAGAGCATTGTTTTTTATAACCGAAACAAAAATTGATATTTGAGAAAAAAAATGTTAAAAATATCAAAGGAAAATCTCGTTCATAGGTTGACGTTGCCAACTTGCAGTCGTCCCAAATCTATCAACTTCACACCGCGACTGGAGAAGCACTTCATGATTCCATTGGACGCATCGAGAGTCAGAATGCTAGACTGAAGGACCGAGTCAAGGAATTGGAAGACACTTTCTTTCCTATGCCATTGCTTGTCGATCCTTTGGCAATATCCATGCATGGCACTCCTGCACCCAATGTAAAAGCATCCTCCACCCTGCTCGCATCTTGTAAAGGATATGTGGAGAACAATATCAAAAAAAGAATGGAACTGGTTACCGAGGCATGGAAAAGATCACAAACAATTGCTTCCCTTGGAACCAGGGCACATAGCTTGCTCGAGATTTTGCAAGCCAAATTAAAAGATGAAGAAAATTTCTTTTTAAAAACGGTCATCCCTTTTGGCAAGGTTGTCAACAATATGACAGAAACAAAAAGAAGAGAAGAAGATCTTCCATCCAAAAACTGGATCGAGCAATTGAATGCATGTTGGAAAGAAAAAGTAAAGAACCTACATCTCATTATTCAGTCATGTGAACAAGCCATATCGAAGAAAGATAAATTATTCACAAAGCTATCAAATATAGACTTAGACGGAAAAACCAACAACTTCCAAGACCCCCTCTTAATCGCAAACTCCTTGCCCTTAACTAGGAAAGAGTTCAATAAACAGGTTGCTATGTTGAAGACCTTGTCTCTGGAAAAGTTTTATAGCATCAGATATGCAGTACAGAATGAGGAAATTCATCAGGCTCTCTCTAATCTTTCTATCGACTTCCTGGAATTAGAAAATGATCTTTTCAACATCAAAATCCGGAATGAGATCAACATCGCCCCAATGAGAGGCTACATTGAAGAATGACTCGAAAGAAAATTGAAACAGGACGCCAACGAAAGACAACAAGCAGTTGCCAGCATTCCAACAGTTGTGGAGAACATCCTTGAAACCGCAGACCTCGCCGACATCAATGAAACAACAGTCACAAGCAAATAGCAAAAGCCCTCATATGTACCCTCACTGTAAGTTTACTCATCGCATTTTCTTTCTTTCTCAACCCAGTTATTCCACTTTCTTAAATAAATATGTATAGGCAAACACTTATACCTTTCCATTTATTTTCTTTTGCAGCTATTGCACTCTATCTTATTTTCACAATCTTGTTTCTTGTACATATTACTTTAATGGTCTGCAGGAGCCACAATCCCAGACTACATGACAAACACATTGAAATTCCGATTTATATGTAACAGACTTTAATTTTTTTGTATATTTCAAAATTTGCAATGGTATGTAACAAACTTTTATTTTTTGATATATTTCAAATAAAAATGCATTTAAATTTTTATATTTTACAGACTCTATTCTTATCTTTCAACACTCTGTATTACAAATGCATTTATTTTTTAATATGTTAGACTTTTATTCTTATCCTTTAGCATTCTGTATGGCAAATGCATTTACTCTTTTATATGTTACAAACAGTTCTTTTTATATATTTTTAAAAATAAATGGCTTTCAACAATGCAAGCGTCATTTACTTATACCCCATGTTCACAAATGCATTTAAATTTTTATATTTCTTATCTCCTATTAATTTTATGTCATCATATATTTTTATTTTTCACCAGACCATATGGAAAATGTATTTCAATTTCCAAATTTAATCTTGCCCTGTCAAAAAATTCTTTACTTTTCTTTACTTTCTTATATACTTTAAAAAAAAATAGGTTTGCTATATACTTTCAAAAATTAGATGTTGCTCTGCCTACCAACCGTCATTTACTTTTGCCCCATCTTCCATGATATACATGTTGCACACAACATTTCCCTAATATACATTTTGCACCAAACACTTCGTTTCATTTACAATTTGACCCTATTTTCCACAATTTGCTTTCTAAACTCGTTGGCAGGGACTGCGCTGCCACGCAGCCTTATTTCTTTTGGGGGGATATTCATTTTTACTAAAGCATCTATCAACTTCAAAAAGAGATTCTAAACGTCCATCTTTGTTATATAACAATGCACTCCATCTTGAAATTTGGGAATGCCCCCAATCATTATGCTTACTCTTTATTTTGTGAATTTATTTTTCCAAGCATCTATCAACTTAAAAAAAAGAATTCTAAACAATCATCTTTGTTATATAACAATGCACTCCATCTTGTTCTTGAACTTTGGCAATGCCCCAATCAATATGCT